>PVKZ01002438.1:0-68519 GCA_004027375.1 Macroglossus sobrinus
AAGAAAGAAAGAAAGAAAGAAAGAAAGAAAGAAAGAAAGAAAGAAAGAAAGAAAGAAAGAAAGAAAGAAGAAGGAAGGAAGGAAGGAAGGAAGGAAGGAAGGAAGGAAGGAAGGAAGGAAGGAAGGAAGGAAGGAAGGAAGGAAGGAAGGAAGGAAGGAAGGAAGGAAGGAAGAAAGGAAGGAAGGAAGAAAAGGAGAGTGAGAAAAAGAAAGAAAAAGAAAAGGAAAAGGAAAGAAAATTCTGTCTTTTTATTAGGGACATGAGAAGTATGAGAGAAACAAAACCAACTTACAAAGAGTCAGTCATGACTCCAGAGCCGTGAATCTAGTGTTCAGTGGTTTTCTTATGAAATTGTGCTGGAATTTGAACCAACTTGTGCTTCTGCAGCTGTGGTTATTGTTCAACTCTCTAAGCATGCCTCTGCAGACAATATTTATTTATAGGCCTTTCGCGACCTTTTTGTTTGAAATTAAGTCTCCTTATAGCTCTTTCAGGCTTAAAGTACCATTCAGTTTAAATAAAAACAAACATTTCAAAATAATAGCTTCCATCCCACAAGCAGCCCCTTATTAATTAATTCACTGAATCAATGTAATTCTCTTCTCATAAAAATATTTTATTTTGACATTTCATGTATATAAATACTATAAATTAGTAATAGCTACTCGAAAAAATTGGGGATACAGAAAAATGTTTGTTATTTTAGAACCTGAAGTAAACACCATATAAAAGACACAAATAAATATTTTCATTTAAACCCATTATGTAGTTACAAAAGACAGTTAAAGACCTTGCATAAGCTATGTAACTTAGTTTCAGCCCTTAAAAGCACTGCAGCATTGGTATTATACTTGACTTTTCTTTTGGTAAATATTGAGATTGCAATTCTCAGTTAGCATTTGAAATAAAAATGATCCTAAATGCTCTAAATATTCAGAGTTGTTTGTTCAGGCTCCTTCTTCTCAAATCCTCTGTGTGAACTATGCTGAGAATTCACACTTAGATATTATAAGAAATAATTCATAAAGGAGTAGTCTTTATTTCACTTGGATGAACTAATTTCATTTAAAATGAATGTATTAGAAAAGTTGCTCAGAAAATACTGTTATTTATTACATATAAAAATATATTAAGTCTTTTAAGATTAATGCAAGAAAACTGTTATAAAATCTGCTGAATTAATGACTATATATTGATAATAACACTATTTAAAAACTAGTTTGATTATAAATAGATTATATAGCAAATTGGCAGTAGATAACAATTTTCTGGATTTCTTGGGATTTTTCATTATTAATGATTACTTTTGGCTAAGCAAATCTACTAACACAATTATGTTCTAAAATTAGATCTTTCTTTTTGGTTCTTTTGTCTTTTTAAAATATGTTTTAAAAGGCAAGTAACATTAAATGAATAAAATGCATGAGTAAGTAAAAATCATATAAATATTTATAAAAACAAAACAACAAGAATTTTTAAAAATAATAACTGAAATGCAAATAAACATTTAGAAAAGTCAAAGTAGTTGTTTGTGTAAAGCCCAGTGTTTTTAACTAAACCAACACATTTTGTTGTAGGCATAAACATTACTTCCTGCAATTAAAATGACAATTAAAAATTTAAAAATGCTTTTCTAAGAGAAACACAAAGATCTTTTAGCGTGTTGTCACTAGCAGTTGCTTCATTTAAAATTTGAATGTGCATGTTCTTTTTTCAACTAGAGACTATAAACTGAAATGTAGGGGCTTTTTAAATACCTTATTTTAGACTGCATGGTTAATAAACATTTGAATAACTAAAAGGATAACTATGCACAATTTAATGCTGTTAATTAATAGAAATGGTAATATCCATGAAATTTTCTCCAGCATAATTGATCATGGTTATCCAGTGACCCTGGCACCCTCTTACCTCCCTGTATAATCACTAGAAATTAGAGCAGCCTAAAACTCTGGCTACAATTTACAGAGAATTGGGTTCATCCCAGCTCTCTATCCTGTCTGCTGATATGAGCAAGTTTCTTAACTCTGCAGTTTCAACTGTGTTGGGGTTACAGAGGGAACTCAAAGGGATACAGCAAGATATTTTTATTTTCTGAGAGAAACACAGTGGTACTCAACATCTGTCAAAATCTAGGCTATTACTCAAGGTAGTTTGTAATTTCAATGTCAGATCACACTACTTTATTTTCTATGACCCATATTCACTGAAGCTGGGCCCTCTGTGTTTGCCGTGATTTAAAACTGGACTTTGGGTGGTAAACACACAATAGAATATAGAGATATCAAATTATAATGTACACCTGAAAACTATATAATTGTATTAACTAATGTTACCCCCAATAAACTTAATTTTAAAAAAAAGTAAAATGTGAAGATCAGTGTAGAACAAGAAATGAGATTGGTGTGTCCCATTAGTAACTAATTAACATTATTTAAGAAACTGAAGTTAAGATATTATTTTTCTTTTAATTTCTGTGTTAGGACATAAACACAAGTTTTTTGGACCTATAACTATTTAATAAAAAAAAAAACTATTTGGGATTTATTTTGATCTAAAAGCTTTAAAAAAGTAATTAATCACCAAGAGCACTGTGCCAGGAGAACTCTGATTTACTTTGAGAAGTAATAAGAGTGTATGAGGAAGGGATAGGGCTGTCTACAGATAGAATTATAATCATCTTCTATAATAACAATATCACAGCTGCTGTAAGCCATACACACACAAAAAGTCTCCATCTGAGAATTTAAAAGCCCAGTCCTGTAGAATAATTACACACTTGTTTTAGTGTTAAATCATCTTCCTTCTTCCAACCTGGGGCAGGGCCAGAAATCAGTGAACACCATTCTTAATCTGCTCACCTTTCCCACTACTCTCCGACTCCCCTAGGCTTATGAAGATTCCTGATGTATCCAAGGTGGAATCAAAAGAGAAAAGAATGAGGGAAAGGGCACAGTCTGACATGATAGGTTCTCTTATCATAAAGACTTTCTCTAGTGGGGGGCTCTAGTGATGGGAATCCCTCAGAAATTCCCATCACTAGAGATCTTTAATCTTTAGGTTTGAAGATAGCAAATGCAGAGGTCATTTAGTTTCTCTCAGCTCACAACAGCCCAGAGTTCACCACCAGCACCCTCGGTAAAATCTGATACAGGATCTAAAATAACATTATACTTGCTTTCTTTGCATTCAGCTCATCTTTAGTTTGTGGAAATATCCATGTAATCCTTGGCCATACATTTGTGGGAAACTAGTTATATCCTATATGCAGTCTCTGCCTGTCTATTGTCCCACCCCTTCCCTTGAGGGTATTTTTTACAGATCCTCACAAACTCTCTTCTCAATTTATCCTTTAAGAGTTTCAAAATGGGTAAGGGGTTTAAAGAGTTAAGGAACTAATTTTCAACTACTGTCCATGTAAAAATGTCTCAGGCACACTTTCCAATTTTAAAATCTTTTTTATTATGCAAAATTTCAAATAAACATAGAATAGTTTAATGAACCTCAATGACCCATCAACCTCTTTTGTCAATTACCCACTCATGATCAGTTACATATATTTTCCATCCTATCCCACTCCACCAGATTATTTTGAGGCAAATTTTTCATCATATCATTTCATCCATAAATATATCAGTATGTATCTGTATTAGTTTTCTATTGCCGAATAACAAGTTACCAGAAATTTAATGTATTAAAACAGTACCCATTTATTATTTCACAGTTCTCTCATCAGAATCCAGTTGGATTTGACCGGGTTCTTTGTTCATGGCCTTACAAAGCTCAAATCAAGGTGCTGGCCAGGCTGGGCTTTTATGTGGAGGCTTGGTTTTGGGGATAGTGGCAAATCCACTTCCCAGCTCATGCATGTGGTTGGTAAAATCCAGTTCTTTACAGCTGTAGGAGACACTACTGACTGTCAGTGTCTCCTCTCCTTCCTCTGAGAGCTGCCTGCATTCCATTTGTCTCTCTCGATCTTCAAATCAGCGATAACATACTTCTCATGCTTTAATTCTCTTTAAGATCTACTTTTTTCTTCCTGTCTGCTGACCAGCTGGAGAAAGATCTCTGCATTTAAAGGCACTTGTGACTACATTGGACCCACCTGAAAATTCGATATGAGCTTCTTATCTTAAGGTAAACTGTTTAGTAACCTTATTATACCTACAAAGTCCCTCTTGCAATGTAAGGTAACATATTCATAGGTGTGAGATCTCATCACATTCAGAGTTTGTGGGACTAGGATATTTTGAGGGTGGTCATGTTAGAATCAGTGAGACAGAAATAAAAATTAATGTTCTATACCGCACTCTACCTCCACCTGGGTCCCAACACTCCCACCCAACATTTCTGAGAAAATATATTTTATAGTTGCTGAGAAACATAGTATAACTGATAAACAACCACAAATTTAATTACATTAAATAAGAAACAGTAATAAGATAGTGTAAACTTTGATTTGGCATGTGGGAAGAAATAGAATTAAGAGAAAAAATAAAACCAAAGAAAGACTAATCACTATTTTAAGAAGAGAGCAAGGACTACCAGATCCACATAACCCATGCTCCTGCCCAGCCCCAACACTGATTCTAAATACTGTATGCATATGGTTTAAGTACTAGCTCCCAAACAGGTTTATACATGGTGAAATAATTGTGCAGAGCAGCTTATTTCAGGCTCCAGAGAGAAAAAATATATTTTTGTGCCACTGCAATGACCCTTCTGTTCTATTCTTGTCATTTCTATGATTCTCTTCCATATCACAGCAAAGTTTTCTAAACCAATATGGAATCAAAACTTAGTCACACTATTGAACTAATCTGTTGTGGGTCCACTTCGACAAGGGAACTGTACAATTTGGTCTTTTCATCTCTATTCATTTCAACAACTATTGGCTTGTCTTGCAGGGATCATAAACTTTTGCCTCCCATAGGATAAACTCAGAACCATAATTTCATTTGTCTCTTTTCAAAACTTATTTGTTTTCATCTTTCAATCAATTTTCCTAGTATATCTGAGACACTAATTCATGTAGCTGATATTAGTTTAGTGTAATATTTATCTCAGCTATCATATTAACACTTTAACAAGAGCCAGCAATGCCTTAACCCAAAGCTGAAATAAACAAAAAAAAGAAAGTTGATTATGTAAATATGTTGAAGCAGGAAGTTCATTATCTTTGTTTCTAGTTAGGTCAAGTCTATGTATAATGCATGTCCCATTTTTTTTGATGACTGAGTAATATTCCATTGTATATATATACAATATATATACAATATATATACAATTACCATAATTTCTTTATCCAATCATCTGTTGATGTACATTTAGGTTGCTTCCGTATCTTGGCTATTGTAAATTGTGCTGCCATGAATATTGGAATGCATAACCAAATTATTGTTTTGATTTTCTTTAGATAAATACCTAGAAATGCAACTGCTGGGCCAAAAGGTATATCCATTTTTAATTTTTTGAGAAACCTCCATACTGTTTTCCATAGTGGCTTTTCCAATTTGCAGTCTTACCATTTGCATCGACATGGATGGACCTAGAGGTCATTATGCTGAGTGAAATAAGTCAGACAGAGAAAAATAAATACCACATGATTTCATTTATATGTGGAATTTAAGAAACAAAAAGAACAAACTAATCAAAAACAGACTCACAAATATAGTGAACAATTTAGTGACAGAGGGGTGGGGGTTGGAGGGCTGGGAGAATGGGGTGAAGGATTAAAGAAGTACAATTTAGTAGTTAATAGTTGGTCATGGGGATGGGGAGCACAGCATAGGAAATGCAGTTATTATTAATATGTTGGCTAGGTGGAGGGCCAGAGGAGGAAAGGAGCAATTGGAGGGATCATTTTATGAACTATATAGATGCCTAACTAATGTACTGTATATTTGAAACTAATTTAAATAAATAATATTTTAGAAAGTACATTCCCCTGAACTGTAGCTGAGGGATTTTCATGTTTTGCCAAATATCATTTTAAAAATATTGTTCATAATAGCATCTTCCTGCATTTATTCATTCATCCTTTCACTTTTAAATAAGAGCCTTATTAAAGCCAGACACTACATAACAGATTAGCATGCAAAAAAAAAAAAGGGGGGGGGCCCGAATTCACTGTTTAGTAAGAAAAAAAGCAAACCTATCAGGTTAACATAGGTTGAGACACAAGATTTTGAGATTAAGAGCCTCAGGTTCATTGTCTGAAAAAAGAATTTTCAGAACAAGATTATTTAGTTCTATAGATTTATGACACATAATGAATAGGGAACAATGTTTTCCTCATTCCACAAGTTCTATTCATGTTGAAAGAAGAAAGTCTATTCAATTGTTCTCTTTCTATCAGATTGCCAATTTTTTTACTGTTGGATTGATTAAATTCAATGTTTAAAACCTCAAAAAAAAATCACTTCTCAGCCTTTTGGGTAAAATCAAGTGTAGTATCTGTTCTTATCAGTTTAACACCTCCAAAAATATTTGAATAAAAGAGGCCAAATACACAGATGATTGTGAGCGATTTAAATTCCAATGGGTTTTGCTTCCTTTTCTGTGTTGCTTTTTTATGAGATTAAATTAAAACTTCTCTGAATACTGTTTGCAGTTCTCAAACAATACATCTCCTATTAACCTTGGCTTTCTTGCTAGTTTTCAGATTGACTTTTGTCAGTACATTTCTCATGTATACATCATGAGAGACAAATACCTACTTTGTTATTTACTTGTGTATGTTTTGAAATGTTTACCAGCCTCTTAAAAAAAAAAGAAAAAAAGACTTTCTTCCTAAACCCTCTCTTTGATTAACTCCAGACCATGTGCTCTATCAAAAACCTTTGTCTCTTAACTGCATTCTTCTCTTCAGTGTCTTCCAAATCAATGTCAGCAAGTTATTATTCATCATATTGAAGATGCCCAGCAGGCATTAGGCTCTGTAAAGAAATGGGAGGAAAAAAAATAATTTATTTAAAAAATATCTTCTTTTTTTTAGGTGAGGCAACCCTTGTTAGTTTACAATCTCTCACTCTTTTTTTTTTTTTATGCCTACAGCACCTGGTCTTCCAGGTGGTCTCCCATCCAAGTACTAACTAGGATCGACCCTGCTTAGCTTCTGAGATCAACCAGATTGGGCTTGTTTAGGGTAGCATGTCCGTTGACTTAAAAATATCTTAAATCTTATTGAAGTAAAAGAAAATATACTCATGAAATACACATATTTTTAGAAAACGAATGAATGCAATAAAATGTTGATTGTGTAATTCTAACAGCAAATTTGAGAGGAGTTGGGAAGAGAGAGAGAGAACCATCCAGAGTGTCTTAAAATGGATTTGGAAGAATAAGTTACACAGGCTAATCAAAGACAATGGGATATAATCTGTGCCGAATTAAAAAGATGTCATAAGAGTAGAGGCTATACAAGGTCTTAGGAAGGTGACTTATTATTAGTTTTAAGTTAATGTATAATTAAAGAATCATATAGCAAGAACTTCCTGTGTGGCTGATACTGTGATGTACTGGGATGACTAAGCAAATAGATGTGGAATTGTTAACACAGAACTTACAGTCTAGTTGAGGAATCAGATATTAAATAAAAATTACTGGTAATTAATAATAAACTTAAGTATACTAAGTTACATGAAGGAGTACAAGATGGTCTGGAACTGTATATTAGAGGGCCAGTGTGCCTGAGAAGAGAGGAGTGGGCCACACATAAGCCTGGAGCATCTGTCAGGGATCAGGACGTGCTAATCTTTCTTGTATATTTTATAATTTATTCTAATGACAACAGGCAACTCTTTTGGAAATTAGACACAGGGATAATCTGTTTAGGTTTGCATAATGCTAAGATGAAGTTAGACCACCGAATTTTGATAAGCAGATTCCAGTTCCATCTTCTCTTTCTGGCCATTAACTTCCTCTATTACTCAGGCCTAGGTCTCATCATTGTAATATGAGATAATGTTATATAAATTAGATGAGATTATATATGTAAAAGTGAAATATAAAGTGAAATTAAGTATGTGTGTAATAGCCACTAAGTTTTCTCTCATTAAACACCATTTCATCAGCCAAAACATGCCTGTATTATACAGGGTCAAATGCCTTTTCACTGAGTATGTAGGTGCTCACATGCACACACACGGAAATACAAGTTTCAGAATCCCTTCCTCCATAGCTTACCTTCCTCCAGTTGAGCTGGAAAAGTAGATCTTTATCTCACATTTGTACCTGGCTCATTCTCTACTGCAGCGGTCTCCAAACTTTTTGGCACCAGGGACCAGTGCTCCCATGAGAACCAAATGCCTGATGATCTGAGGTGGAACTGGGGCAGTGACGCTAGTGCTGGAGAGCAGCTGCAAATACAAATGAAGCTTTGCTCTCTCACCCACTACTCACTTATCAGCAGTGCAGGCCAGTTTCTAACAGACCATGGACCAGTATCGGTCCGCAGGCCTGGGGCTGGGAACCCCTGCTCTAGTGGACACAGTACCACAAAGTCACTGTTGAAAACTAATTCTATAAAATGTGTTCTTTCTTTTTTCACTGCTTCAATCACACCCCAACTAGCCCAGAATCCTGCAGTGGACAGAGAAGAAGCCCATGTTCGGGTCTTTAAAGCTAGTGCTCATCATTACATGTTAATCTCTCAGGTACTACTCCCAGAGCTCTTGTGCCAACTTAGGTGGCTGAGACTTCAGAGAGAGTCATCTCAGCCACACACTGTTTTTAATCCAACCACTGTCTACATTATTCTGGCTCTTGGTGCTACAATTCTGTCAACAATACTAATTCTCCTTCTTTCATGAGAAAAACTTCTTTGGAGCCTATATCTGTATCATATACTATTCTCTTTTATTTCATTAAAGTCATTTGAATTTGGCAGGGGAGAATTTAATCTATACGATGTGATTCATTTCCACACAAATCATGAAAAAATTTTATTGAATGGTTGATGTATTTTTAGGATTGTTTTTATACTTTAATAGTTTTTCCATGTTTTTGCCTGCCAGTTAAACCTAACCACCTTGAAAAGTTCTATAACATTGAATTTCAAAAAGGAAAAGATTCAGAGTTCAATTAATCTCTTTCCACCAGTGAGTTTCCGTGGCCGTGATACCAAGATACCAATCTTCTTCTCAGAAGCGAGTTCTGCAAAGAAAGGGGTATTTTGAGGCAGAAGCTTCTCTAAGCCAAAAATTAATTTCCCATGCATTAATTGCCCATGCATTAAACCTATAGTTGTCTAGTCCCAGTGTCTTAACTATTTTGCATACCACCTTTAAAAAAATTAGTTTACTTCTTTAAAACTATATCAATCTCAACCATATATATAGATCTACTACTTTAATTCCATCTATGTCAAAATCCAATTTTGTATGCTCTATATTCCCTTTCAGAGTAACTTTATTAAGGGCATGAGGTCTTTAGTTTTTTAAACCTCTTCAGTAGTTGTTAGTCTATGTTAAATTTGGCAGAACTATTTTGGCAAGGAACTATTTTTGTGGCCTAGTTAACAGCATCTATTTTGAAGTTTTCTGAGGAACAAACCTAATACCTTCCACCTAAGTATTATCTCTCCAGCTCTTCTAGTTTCTCCATCTGTCCAAATAGAAATGACAGTTTCTTGGACATCCAAATCTTTAAAATGCAAGAGAAGTTTCTTTCACTGAGGGATGACAAATCTGCTGATGACATTCATTACTCAGCAGAAAAGAGTAATGGTATCTTTTCCTTTCTTTCAAGTGGCTCCTGTTGTTGCATGGGTGAGGATACATATAGATGCTGGTGAGGGTGTTGATTTTGTGACATAGCATTAGTGCTAAAGGATTTACCTGTTTTCTATGTCAAATGAGTCCCAAGGAAGATTTCTGGATACATTCCCCAGCATGGGTGATGAATTCCCCTTGTTACTGTTTGCTGGAGAACAACACTTTCATTATTCATTCTACATTTAATGTTATTGGTCCAGCTGGGATGATGTACTGTTGATGAAGTAATGTTCACAGTTATAAAAATTTTATTTATAATTTAAAGGGACAGAAATAGGCTGATTATCTCAAGGAAGTTTCAGATGCCATTTGTTTTTCAACTGTCACAAAACCTAGTATTTCCATTTTGATACACAGATTAATTAGAAATGGAAACAGATTTAAAACATTAGACAAATTCATGAAGATAGATCTAGAATGGTCTATTGGGCGGGGGGAAGACACAATAGTGATACCCTTACACACAGAAATTATGTACTAAGAGCCCTAGTGGATGTCTGAAACCACAGATAGTACCCAACCCTATATATACTATGTTTTCCCCCTTATACACAAATAGCTTTTCACTAAAAGGAAGTACTTTATGGCTTCTCTTTGTCATGTCTGAATTTCCAGCATCACTACTCTTGCTCTTTGAGACCATTATTAAATAAAATAAGGGTTGTATGAACACAAGCACTGCAATACTGCAATGACCAAAATGAAAAACAAGAATCTACTAAGTGACTGACTGAAAGGTAGTGTATACGATGGGAATGCACTGCACAAGGGTGATTCATTTACTGGGTGAAATGAAGTAGGATGGCACAAGACTTCATCATGCTACTCAGAAAGGCACACAATTTAAAATTTATGAATTGTTTACTTTTGGAATTTTTTATTTAACATTTTCAGTCCGTGGTCAACCTCTGGTAATTAAAGCAAAATCACAAATAAGAGGGGACTATTGTACTTAGTGAACAGATTCCTGCTTTCTTGAGATTAACAGCTTGGGGAATACTTTTTTATATGTGTTGTTGAACTAGTGAGTTTTCAGTTCTATACATCTTCATCCTTCAAAAACATATTCTGAACGTTCCTGCCCCCACAAAATTCTTCAAACTTCTTTGCTGTGACCAGAATGTTCTCTTTCCTTAACCTACATAAAATTACCTTTCTGTCTCCATTCAATTACAGTTTAATGTCTGCTTACTCTGATTAATTCATCAAGTCATTATGCAACAGCTAATGACTCAGCATTACATGGACTTGCTGGGTGGGACAGGAACTAGTAGAGATGAACAGACATCCTTTTCTTTTTTCCAGGAAAACCAAAAGGCTCAAAGGGTTACTCAGACAACCAGGCCCCACCTCAAGAATCTGAGGTGAGATCTAGATAGTAGTTATACTCAAAATTTCAGTACTGTGGGAGGTCTGTGCTCCTAACCCTTGCATTGTTCTAGGGTCAACTGTATATGAATATTTAATTGTTTTTATTGAAGCATAATATACATTGAAAAAAAGCCCCCAAATCATAAGCATATATCAGAATAAATTATTAAAATGGAAATACATTTGTGTGGCCCAAACACAGACGTAGGATATAACCAGCATCCAAGAAATAGCCACCCATATATCTTTCAAATATCTACCTCCACCTGATAGTCAAAAGGCAAACACTGTCCTGAATTTTATCAAAGATTTTTTGTCTATTTTTAAATACAAACTAATAGAATTAGAAAATTATTCAAAGTTATGGTTGTGTGATTCATATTTATTGAGTAAAACTGTAGATTCTTCATATTAATTTGTTAGAATATTGCATTAAATAAATATTCCACAATCTTTTTATCCATTCTACTACTGATGGCCCTTTGGATTGTTCCCAATTTCAGGTTCATACAAGCAATGCTTCTATGGCCTTGTCTCTGGGATACATTTCTGCTATTAACTACCCAGCAATGGAATTTGTGGATATTATGTTCATTTATTCTGATTTGCTTTTCACTAGCAAATAAAAGATTTCTAAAGGACTTGTACCAATCTATAATTCCTCCAACAGAGTTTGAGAATTCTAGGTATTCTTTAATTTCATTAGAATCAAATATATCAGCCTTTTAAAGTTCAACTATTCCAAGAAGTGCTATCTGGTTTACTGGTATTTTTTACAGGTTTTAATTTTCATTTTGATAAATTCTAATAAGGTTGAGAAGCTTTTCATGTTTATTGATTGGAATATCTTATCTAGAGTACCTGATCAAGTCTTTCATCTATTTTTTTCCTAAGAGATTTTCTTTTCTCTCTCTTTTTTGTTTATTGATTTATAGAAGTTCTTTAAATAAGCTTTATGTAAACAGACTGTTAGTTATATCCATTACAAATGTCTTTTTTATATTCTGTGTTAACACTTTCAATGTTGTTTGGTAAACACAAGTTCTTAGGAAAGTCCAAAGTATCAATATTCCTTTCCTGGTTGGTGCTTTCTGTGTCCTACTTATTAAATATTTCTGTACCTGAAGTTCATAAAGACATTCATCTATGTTACTTTTTTGAAATTAATTTTTATTTAAATTTATTGGGGTGACATTGTTTAATAAAATTACATAGATTTTAAGTTTACAATTCAATCTGTATATTACATTCTGTGTTTCATTCTGTGTTTACCACCCAGGTTAAATTTCCTTCTGTCACCATATATTTGACCACCTTTACCCTTATTACCTACCGCCCTGCCTCTGTTTTCTCTGGTAGCCACTAAACTGTTGTGTCTATGACTTTTTTTTTGTCTTGTTCATTTGTTGCTTTCAGTTAAATCCCATATATGAGTATTATCATACGGTTTTTAACTTTTTCAGTCTGACTTAGTTTGCTTCGCATAATAACTTCAAGATCCATCTACATTGTAGCAAATGGCAGTATTTCATCTTTTCTTATGGCTGAGTAATATTCCATTGTATATATGTACCACGTTTTCTTTATCCAGTCATCTATCGAAAGACATTTCAGTTGTTTCTATGTCTTGGCCACCACGAATAATGCTGCAAAGAACATCGGGGTTCATATATCTTTAGAAATAAATGTTTTAAATTGGGGGGTAGATACCCAGAAGATGGATTGCTGGGTTAGAATTATCTTTTTAATCTCTCACTTTCCCAATTAAGGTTACTTTTCACTTACAGTTTACTCAATAAACAATTTTATTAAATCAGTAGAGGACTTTGGTTCAATGTAATATTAACCTTAGGGGACTCAAATTTATCTTAAATCTGGTAAACAATTTCTGAGTTAGTATTACAAAGAGGACTGGAGAAAGAATCAAATCCTTAGGTATCTTTTTTTTTGCCTCCAAACAATTTTATAGACCATTTATTAACTGTCTTTCTATAAAGATTTTCTAATGATCATTTTTTTGCATTAATCTATATCTTAAATCCATTGTGATCAAAGGCATAATTTGTGTAAGTCAATTCTTGCTTTGTGGATCAGAAAAGTTTGGGTAACTTTTAAGAACAATTAATTAATATATCTAGACTATAGTTTATTCTATATATGTCGATTAAGTCAAAATTTTTAAATTTTTGTTTGGATATTCTATGCTATTAGTGATTATTTATCTCTTTATTCTATTAAGCATGAAGACAAGTTATTACAATATTCCAATATAATCATGGATTTGACTATGTCTCTACTTATTTCTGACTATGACTCTACTGATTTTCACTTTACAGATATTATTAGGTATATACCCATTTAGAGATGTTATATATTTCTCATAAATTGACTCATTTATCATCATGAAATGTATTTCTTGTCATAAAGTTTATTTCTTACAGCAGTAATGAAAACTGGTTTCTTTTTATTAGTTTTTGTATGGTATAAATGAAGAACTAAAAGCCAGTCAAACCCAGAGATATCTGGGAATATGACCTTTTCATGATACATCTCTTGGGATGTAGTCATTTGAGATTAATGTTGAAATTTAACTATATGACATATTAAGTCAATTTACCTGGTTATCAGAATATTGTGAAAGTCTCATGAATTCACATGCACTCCCAGTACATATAAAAGGTAAGTGAGAGATGAAAAAGGTACTTTTCCTGAGCTGAAATGGTGTACACTCACCTCACTCACATCTCATATCACTCTTATAACTGAAGGCATCTTGTTTGGTGAAAGGGGCTACAAATTGTGTTTGAGATGTTATAAGTTTTCTCAGTATAATTACTGTTGGGCAGTGTTTGGTTTCCTTTCTTTTCCCTTACTTACAGTTTAGTAATCTGGCATTGAGACTCTATTGAATATAATTACTGTTATATTTTTAATCAACTATATTATTATTTATTTTTTATTTAGAATCTTGTTCTATATTCCTTTTTCCTTTTTTTGGTCAATTCTTAAGTTTTAAAGTGGGGTGGTTTTTTTTTTTAGCTAGCTTTTATTGATATGTACTTTTACTAAATATTTTTTACACTAAAAATTATAGCATATCCTCTTGGCTTATTGAGATCTGACATAAAATAATTTTACCTCTAACAACAGAATGTAAGGATATCAGAACAATTTAACTATATGTACCCTCATCCAATGTTCTGAGGTATTGTCTTTAAGTTGAAGTCTATCTGTCTATCATCTATCTATCTACCTATCTATCTATCTATCTATCTATCTATCTATCTATCTATCTACCTACCTATCTATCCACCTACTTATACAGTCTATTTGTCCATCTATCTACCAGATTATTTTTATTTTAAATAGTCTGTGTACATATTTCTGGAATTATTTCATCTTTATTTTAATTATGTATTTCCCTTCTTCCACTTAAGATTATGTGTTTATTGCTTCAATTTTTTTCTGTATTTTTATTTCATTTACTTTATATTTTTTTGCTAACAAATATTCTCAGTTTTGGTTTTGCTAAAAATGTCTTTCAAAAATTTTTAAAGTTTTTTAAGGGTAAAACTCCATTGTCTTTGGAATTTCTTTTTTTCTATTGTAAATTCTCAGTTTTCTTGCTTCTTTGACAATATTATGAGATTTATTTTCTGACTGTTTTTATGAATTCCTCTTTTTTTATTACAACATTATAATAGTTTTACCTTAGTATGGTTTTCTTTGTATTCATTTTGTTTAAATTCTACATTTTTAAATCTTTGCTTGATATCTTTCTTTATTATTACAATTCTAAGTAATTACCACTTTCAATATTTATTCTTACCCTTTATCTCTCTTGTTGCCTTCTGAATCCTTTTAATTATATTCTTAAAAAAAAAAACATTTATTTCTCTCTTCAAACTGGACACTTTTTTTGACCTATCATTTAACCCTCTAATTCTTTTTTCTAGAAATTTCTAATCTGGCATTAAATACACTGAATCAGTCTGTGACTAAGCAGGAGACAGATACTACACAGCAACTTAAATAGATGCTATTTAATATGAGGAATTATTAAGCTATGATAGGAGAATAACTATAAAAATGAAAAGAAAATTGTAAACGTTCCTGGAGCTCAGAGAGGGTGCCTAAGGAAAGGCAAATTTGGAATGGAGATTCAGAGTTTCAGACTCCTTTAGAATTGGTGTGGCTAAAACCCACTGGAAGGAGAATAAGTTCACTTGATTGCTCTATGAGAATGGTCCCTCCTCCACTGGGCAAACAGAAGCAACTCTGTGGAACACAGGCTGACAAATGAGCATGTTCAGGGAGTAAGGGCAAGCTGCACTCCTGGAACAGAAAGCTAGAGAGGTCTCCTTCTGCAGGAACATAGTATACTCCTATGTCAGCTTGGATTGTGGTGGTATGAAAGATGAAGATAGGGCAATCAACTCGCTAGATGGCCATCACCACATTGGCTCTGGCATGGGCACGCATAGAGCTAAGAAGAAACTGTCAAGCTAGCGACTTAGGCAAGGGCCCCCAGATCTACTGCCATTTCCTATTATGAGAGTTGCCGCACCTAGCACTGGGGAAACTGCACAGGCCAAGACATGGAAATTAAAAAAAAACAACCTCACTCTTCTGGAATCTAGCATGATCTGCTCTAAAGCCAGAAAGAGTGAACATTCCCTTTTCTAGTGTCTATTCAGCATCCTCTACTCAAAAGGTGCTGATTTGCAAAAGAGAAATGTTTATAAAACTCATCTTCATTATCACAGATCAGTTCCCAAAAAAGTGAATTAGAACTAAGAGTCAAAAATTAATTACTGGAACACATATTCAATAAGTTCTTCATTCTAGAAATTGTATCTTTTAGATATCATTTGACTATTTTTATAACTTCTATCTCTGTTTTTTTAATATTTGTGAATCTATTAATTATAGTTATTTTAAACCTGATACACAATAACACTAAGGTTTTATCTCACATTAATCTGTTTTTATTGCCTAATATTACCAGAATAATGGCCCCCAAAGATGTGCCTGGAAACCGATTATGTTATACTCATGACTAAGGACAATTACAGCTGTTAATCAACAGAACTTAAGATAATAAGAATTTGTCTGAATAAGATGTATGTAATTACAAGTTTCCTTATAGTAGAAGAGGAAGGCAGAAGACTTAGTGTCAGAGTGATGCAGTGTATAAAAGACTGACTCAGTCATTGCTGGTTTAAAGATGGAAGAGAACCACAAACCAAGAAGTATGGACCACCACTCAGAACTAGACAAGGCAAGAAGACAAACAAAAAAGGTTCTCCTCTGGAGCTTTCAGAAAGAAACTCCTTGATTTTAGCCCAAAGAGACACAATTGGAATGTCTGGCATCCACAATAGCAAAATAATATAATTTTTATATATTCCAAGGCATTAAGTTTGTGGTAATTTTTAACATCAGCAATAAAATACTAATACATAGAATGTAGATATTTATAGTTCCAACTGAAATCTCAAGATGTTTATTAAGATACTTCCATTTTGGTGGCCCCTGAATTCTTTTTTATGTGAGATTACTGAATGTTCTATTTTGTGACTCAGTCTCTTAGATACCATTTTAGGAAATGAAGAATGACTTGAGCAATTAAATATAAACAAACCAGAATCTGACTATCTCTATAGTCTTCTCTCCTCTATCAGAACTTGAGTCCATTTATCTTAGTTTCTTTGTGCCTTGATGGCTTGCTAACACTAAAACAATATTTAAAAAAAAAAATAACCCAGCTCTTCTAGTCATTCTCATTCAGAGAGTTATTTTAAAATAACCTAGTTTCATATTGTCAGAAACAGAATTCAACAGATGAAATATATTGAGCATGTTTTATACCTCAAAATTATTTTCCCATGTAGTGTTCATGTGTTTTTACAATCCTTATATAAGGACTGCTGGTCTACTATGACTTTCATTATATAGACAAGAAAACTGAGGATCAGGGAATCGGAGAAACTTAGCTCACAAACTTGGTTTGAGACTCAGACTATAAGTTGTCCAACTCCGGTTTCATGTCTTTTAAATACAATAAGAATGGAATGATTACTATGTACATCCACAAATGGCACACAGGTGAATGTCATAAATTATAGATAAACTTCTTTAAACAAATTTTTACTTGCAAATAAAATTATTTATATTTTCAGACTGCTATAACATATAAAGCATTTTAATGTACATTGTTTTAATTGAAACAAATGATAATCCTGTGAAGTATTCACAGCTGGCCATGTGATTTAGAGCCTGGTCTACCTACAATCAAATCTTGGGTTTACCAAAACTTTGTCTATGTAACATAGTCAATAATTTTTTGTCATTGTAACATAGTCACATATAACATGTACAGTTAATGTAACATAGTCAAATGATTTTAATTATGTAACAGTCAAATGACTATGACTATATGACACTATGCTTTAGTTTCCTCATGTGTAAAATGGGGTTCAAAATAATGAGTACAACACTGGTAAGTTAGAATATATAAAAATAATTAGCATTCGGTCTGACACAGAGTAAATATTATATAATCTTTAGCAAGTTACTGTTTGACTAATTTATAGAAAAGCAAAGTGATGAATTAAATTTCTTGAAGTTCTTTTAAAAAGTCAATTTCTTACTCAATGGAATAAACTTTGATTTGTTATTTCTTTAAATACATCTGAAAATCTGATTGGAACAGGGAAATCTATCCAATTATACAATATCACTCAATTTCTGGGCAAGGACATTTGGTACCAGGGTCCTAGTGAACTCATATAAATACCCAAAAGACATGGTCCGTGAAGTGAGAAATCAAAACCTCCCTGAAAATGCTGGATGATTTGGCTGTTATTCCTCTGTGTACATTTAGCATCTCTGGGAGAAATCTTAGCTATTGCATGGAGCATTTTCTGAGGCCTGATTTTAAACCTCAATTATCTAATATCTACCAAAACATTTTTTCTATGCATCTGCCTGCTTTTCTTTCTGCTCATTAATTTATATAATTATGAGTTATATAATTATATAAGCAAGCTGTTCCCTGCCTTAAGAATCTGTGGTAGACAAGAAACTTTCATTCATGCCCTGACCTGAAGTTCATCCTAAATTTGACTTGGCATGGGATCCTCATTCTCAAGCCCTCCATTATTTTTTTTACCTTAATTATTTTGAACATATTCTTCAGGTATTTTGTCTCATTCTAGTCTTGCCTTAGTCTTTTCATTTGTAAATGAACAGGATTCATTCTTCCTGTTCTGTAGCAGAAATGTGTGAGGGCACATTTTAGAGGGAGTAGGGCTTTTATGGAGTGGGGAGGGAGAGAATGCATTACTAAAGACAGCCAAAAAAGAAAGACAACCTACTGTTAAAAGTGCAGCTTATTCAAGGCAAAGACATGTGAGATAAAAAACATTTTCTGGGGTTTTATAACATCTGTTGCTGACAGCCACAGTACCCAGTTTATTAACAATCAGCTGAGAATTTCAACTTAGAAATATGAAAAATAGATTTTTTTTCTGTTTAATTTGGGAGTTTAGCAAGGAGATCTGAAGAGGAAATTAAGATGTCTAGGAGATTAGTGTTTCAGATTGCAACATGAATAGGTTAAGCTAGTGGTACCTCCCTATCTTTACCTGTAAGCAACTCTTTCATGGGGAGCTTTGTATGCTACAGAAGAGTATTGGTTTCTTTACTGGTGTTATCATGAGTGGAGCTACAATGCTTCAGTTGCAGAGAGAAAGAGATAATAATAAGAATGCAGATCCAGGATAGTGGAAGGAACATTTACCAGTAAACTTCAGAATAAAACAGAAAAATTGTTATGTAGGAAATTAAGGTACTGCTCATTTAATTTCATTCAGAAAGACTTTAACTGAAAATCAAGATGATGGAACAAATGATCAATGTTTTCAGCTAATTAAATTCTTTTGTATTAAAAATCAAAATTATATAGTAAGATTTAGTATTTTTTCATTAGTCATCTTCACTGTGCAAGAAACTATTGTTAGGCACTGGAGAGTTAAATATGTGGCTTGTCTATTTGCATGATAATTTTCAAAACTAAATTATGTTTTGATACTGAGAACTAAAGTTAAGTTCCTCTTTTCTGTCCGTTCTGCTTAAAATTCTGAAACAAGCCATGTTTTCTTGGTTGGTTTTTGCTGGACAATGCTGAAATCAAGGGTGGGAGAATTAGCCATTTGCTTTAGGAAATCTGTTATTAAAAAAAAAAACTGTAAACAAACTAAACAGTTTTTATTTTAATCAAGAATAATAGCTTTTTTGTGTCAATAATTACTTTAAATACTCACCTTGTCATGTCTGCCATTCTAAAGTTGTTTTGTTATAAATTCTACCTGATCTACTTTCAAACCACTTTTTGTGAGGAGTTAATTAGCCTGGCACCTATCACTCAGAAAATGAGGTCATTTATCTTCTCCTTTTAAGGAACTAAGTGTAAACTGTAGCTGTGCTTTTAGGTATCTTAAAATTATATTTAGTCGAAACTCAAAAATTGTGAGTAAAAGGTGAGATATTGCCTGAGCCTGGGAAGCCAGGGACTACTAGATATATAAAGTGGCGATTCTCCTCTATTTAGGTCCATGATATTATATTTTTCATCTACCTTGCCTTTGGTTTCCTTCTCCTTAAATTTTTAATTACATGTCTTGCTTTTTCAGTTCATTCCAACTTTTTCCAAGATTGAGAATAAGTGTTTAGTGTCGAAACAGCATATTGGAAAACTAAAAATGGATACTAACCAAGAATAAATCTTAAAAGGTAATACACTAACTATATATACATTTCAACTACTGAGTTTTGAATCTATTTGATTCCAAGTCTAGTTCTACACAGATTTTGTGGGTAGTTGTGTATTGAATGAATTAGAAAGTGAAACACTAAACTTGTGGAACTTTACTTTAGAGAAGAAATATGTAGCAAGAATGCAGCTACCAGAAACAAACTAACCATCTCACCTTTTGCCTGGAGAGAGTGTGGCCCCATTAATAACTCTCTCTGCTTTATTCGAGATAAGCTTCCACATAATAGTTAAGACATTGTTTTAATAATAATAATAATAATAATAATAATAAAAACAATAAATATATCTTATACATGCACACTTTTATACTTATAGCTTTTTTAAATTTTAAAACACTCTTTCCCTCATATCATAAATATACCCGAACTTATATGTGTCTTCAAGTTCCTATAAAAATAATCTTGCCAATTCTAGAAAAAAATATTTATGTTAATGTAGGCCTCAGAGCCAAGCACGTATTAATTGTGACATGTGACAAAGGTATCTGCTTCTGAGATTATTGCTTGAATTCAGTTATTTGCACAACAATCACCATGTACAAATGAATTATAACTTAGATTTGCATTTCGTTATCACTTAAAATATTTTACCAAAATTTGTAAAAAGAAAGCAAATTAGTGTCACTAGAAGAATAACCAACTTAACAAAATATTTTATAAAGCAAAAACCAAATATTTCATAGAACTTAGGAAGAAAAGACACCTGACTCTATGGAATCTTTTGTCATTAAAACACTTATAAAATTGTTTCCTGACAAATGCCAGGTATTTCAGTTAAAGACTATTGTAACTGTCAGACCTTTCAGAGCAGATCAAACATTTGCAGGGCTGGAGAGTCTGACATGGCCTACTCTTCACACGGAGAAGGAGTATTAGAACGACATCGAAATCTGTCAAAAGATCTCAGTGGTCTCTATTTTCAGTGATAAATATTTCAATTTAGAAAAAAAAAGCTATTATTTTATTCAAATTAGAAATGTAAATAAAATCTCAATCTTCTTCATCTTGCCACAAGAATTTTTCTGTTAATTGTATGGTATGAAATGGATCACAATCACAATCAACTAAAAAAGCAGTATGTCCCCATGGTGCCATGCAAAACAGTCAAAAATTAAAAGTGAGTTCATTTCAGAATTTGAATATAAAGAAATTTTAGATACTAAAAAATTTGGATTTGATGATATGATATTAAAAATTTTAATCATATTTTTTGTATTAATAGATGATGTTGTTGGCTTACTGGATTTTTTAAATTTATTTTTTAGTGTAAATTTTTTTCCTGGAAGAGTTGTTAACAAAACAATGGTATTTCCTAATATCCTAGACATTTTAGAATCAAGAAAATACAAAAAATTTTTAAATAATTATCACAAAGTCTCCTCCTAAAATATGTCAAATTGATTGAAATGGCTTTGAAACTGTAAAAAAAATATGGAAATATATCGATGCATAATCATACCTCAGAATATAAAGCCTGTAATTGATCTTGGGTATCATATTGTATATATGCTTCTTTTCACAAATAAACGAAGGGCATCAAAATAACTTTCCAAGTTTTAAGACATTGCTTTAGGTCTCAAGATTAGCATCACACTTTGGAGCAAAACACACATCAGATGTTAAGCCAGTACAGACCCTAAGTCACTCAGGGAAATAACTACAGAGTCAGACTTTAACCTTACTTTTGAGCCAAAATTCTTTTTACTATAGATCCTGGGTCATCATTTCTAGCTGTCACTAAAACATAATGATGATGTCAGCAGCGTTGGGGCAGAACCTATCTTGGATACCATTTTGAAAATAGCAAAACCTATTTGTTAAAACAGTTGATGTCATTTTCCACTGTGATGTGTCCCAGCTCAGGACCTTCCTGGAGCACAGCGCCACCTGGAGGGAGTTTAGTGCCAGGAGCCCATGCTGACCCTCAGATAGCTACCCTGGTTACATAGTCTCACTCTTATTGGTCATAATATAGCATATGTTCACTTAAGACACTCCAAAGAGTTGTCCTAGGTTTAAACAAGATCAGGCCAGAGAGAGAGAAGGGAGAAGGCAGAAAAGAGAAGAGAGAGAGAACTTTAAGATATCTTGAGTTGCACAGCCTTGTTTACCAGATTAATAAGGAATATTTTTAGGTCAGTACTCCTGATTTATAAGAAAAGCTTTCAGGGCATTGTGCCCAATAAAGTGTGTGCTGTTGACCTGGGGCTTTATTAGTCTCAAGTAGAGAATGCTGTGTGTTCCACAAGAAGACAGAAAGGATAAGACTAAGCTGTAAACCAGAAGTCTCATATCTTCCGATAACAGGCTGCACAGCTTTGGACAATATTCTCTCTACATTTTTAATGTTGATGTCAATAAAATTAGAATTAAAAAAAAAAAAAAGCAGGCTGCCTGGTTACAAAGGTTGCCATGCAAGTAAACATATACAAAAACCATAATAGCAGTAACTGTCATGGCCCTTGCCGTTCATTAAATAACAGCACTGTGTGTCCCCTTTCTACAAATGACAAAACTAGGGCTACATGAGCATGCAGTGAGTTCAAATTGTCTGGCTCCTAATCTCTCATTCTTTCTATTCTCTTCCCCTGCCTCCTAATATTGCCTATGAAAATACTTAGCCAACTATAAAGTCTATAGTAATACCAAATGAGATTTTAGTTTTATAAACTAACATAAAAGATTTAATTAATCCACTTGGGTTTTTTTTCCTCTCTCTCTCTCCTGATAAAATCTATCATTAGTGGAAGCTAATTTTAAATTCATAGTTATTAATTTTTTTAATGCCTACAGCACCTGGTATTCCTAGGTGGTCTCCATCCAAGTACTAACCAGGCCCTACCCTTCTTAGCTTCCAAGATCAGACAAAATTAGGCACATTCTGGGTGGCATGGCTATAGACTCATAGTTATTAATTTTGGTGTATGTTATAGTGGTAGAATTTTCATTACTGGGAAGGAAAATGTAATATAGGTCAGCTGGAGGACCATTTGTCCAGCTGTGGCAGTACGTCCCTGTCACATCATCCCCGTCACATCACTCTTTACAAGATTGCCAATCTTCTAAAGCTGAGATAAAATTCACACATAAAATTCACCATTGTAATCATTAAAACATGTGCAATTTAGTGGCGTTTAGTACATTCACAATGTTGTGTGACTATTGCCACTATATAATTCCCAAAAACACCCTGTAGCCATTAAGCAATCACTCACCACTACCCCATCTCAAACACTGGAAATCACTCATCTCTTTCTGTGTCTATGGATAGGCTGAATTTATACATAGTATAGCTATGTAATTATAACACATGGACTTTGTGTATGACTTCTCTCACTTAACATAATGTTTCCAAAGTGAATTAATGTTGTAGCATGCATCAGAACTTCATTCTGTTTTATGACTAAATAATATTTCATTGTATATATATTGTTTACCTGTTCATAGGTTGATGGATAGATAGATTGCTTCCATTTTGGGGTATTATGAATAATATTGCTATAAATATCTACATACAAGTTTTTGTTTGAACACTTGTTTACAATTCACTTAGGTATATACCTAAGTGAATTTATGGTCAAATAATTCTATGTTTAACATATTGAAGAAACTTCAAGCTATTTTCCATAATAGCTGCAAGATTTTACATTCCCACTAGCAGTGTGTGTAGGTTTTAATTTCTGCACAGTCTTACTAACACTTGTTATTTTCTATGTTTTTTATTCTAGCCATACTTTAGTGAGTATGAAGTGTTTTCTTATTTTGTTTTTACTTGCATTTCCATAATCACTCACGATGCTGAGCATCTTTTTATGTACATATTGGCCATTTGTATAAGGTTGAAAAAATGTCTATTCAAGTCTTTTGCTCATTTATTCATTGTGTTGCTTATCTTTCTGTTTTTCAGTTATAATTCATTATAGTTATAGATACTAGCCCCATGTCTGAGATATGACTTGAAAATACCCATGCTATAGATTGCCTTTTAACTTTTTTGACATTGCCTTTTGATATACAAAAATGTTTTAATTTTGAAATCCAATGTGTCTTTTTTTTTTCTATCATTATTTGCGCTGTTAGTGGCATATCTAAAACTTTATCATCAAATCCAAGTTTATGAATATGTACCCCCAGGTTTTTTCTAAAAACTTTATAGTCTGAACTCTTATGTTTAGTTATTTAATCCATTTTGACTTTATTTTGTATATGGTATGAGGTAAGTCTCCAGCTTTATTTATTTATTTGGTTATCGAGTTGTCCTAGCATTTGTTGAAGAGACAATTCCTCCCCCATTGAATGGTTTTACACTTTTGTTGCAAATCATTTGACCATAGATGCATGGATTTATTTCTGGATTTCCAATTGTATTTGATTGATTTATATGGCTAATTGAAAGACTGGTAATAATTTTGAAACTGGAAAGTATGAGTCCTCCTAATTTGTTCTTTTTAAAGATTATTTTATCTATTTCAGGTCCTTGTAATTACATATGAACTTGTTCCTTTCTGCAAAAAAAAGGCCACTGGAAGTTTGATACAGATTGCATGGGATATGTAGATCAATTTGTGAAGTATTGCCATCTTAACAATATTAAGTCTTTCAATCAATAAACATGTAATGTCTTTCCATTTATTTAAGTCTTCAATTTTAAGTTCTGCATCTTCTTGGTTAAATTTATTCTTAAGTATTTTGTATATTGATGCTATTGTAAATAAACTTATTTTTTAATTTTTTGCCACATCACATTACTGAATTCATTCACTAACTCTATTATATTTTTTGTTGATTATTTATAATTTTTCACCTGCAAATAAAGATAGTTTTACTTCCTCTTTTATAATTTAAATGTCTTCTTTCTCCTCTCCTTGCCTAATCCCAAAGTAGAATTTTCGGTGTGTTAGTGAACTGAGGGGGCTAAATCAGACACACTTGTCTTATTTCTGAATTTAGAGGGAAAATTTTCAGTTTTTCATTACTGAGTATATTGTTAGGTATATTGTTCAAATAAATGTCTTTTGGGGGCGCTGAAGATGTTCCCTTCTATTTTCAGTTTGTTTATTGTTTTTGTCTTGAAAGTGTATTAGATTTTGTCAAATGCCTATCTTGCACCTTTTGAAATGTTCTCCCCTTTTATAATATTAATATATTACATTAATTGATTTTCATATGCTGAACCACCCCTGCATTCTTCAGATAAATCTCATTTACATGGTGTATAATCCTTTGATACACTGCTGAATTAGGTTGGCTAACATTTCGTTGAGGATTTCTGCAACTATGTTTGTAAGTAATATTTACCTGCAGTGTCTTTTTTTATGATGTCTTTGTCTGGCTTTGGTTAGTATCACCCAGGCAAAAGGCTGTTACTCCAGGACTCACATATTGGCAAATTATAAATAAGATTATTAAGTTGTATTGTTATTAGTAAATAAAAATTAAATAAAATTATTAAATAACAAAAAAATAAATCAGTACTGGCAAAGTTTAATTTGTAACTCCTCTGCTCTCTTGTCTCATGATTGATAACTAAAATTTTTAGGCAAGTGTCATAATTCCTCAAAACAGAGATAACTTTGTCCAACCACCATAAAGGTTTGTGTGTTATGCAATGTGCAACTCTGGAGACAGAAATTATTACTTCTAAGAGAAAAGTTTTGAGAAGTGGAAGCTTTTGGCAAGAGATTAAGTATATTAGCTTTTAATACTTTTTCTCAGTATTAAGGCAACAGAATTTTTAATAAAAAAAGTATTATTTCTTAGCTCACTATCTATTTTATTATGTGTTTTAGGGTCAAATTTAAGTATTGAAAAGTATTTATAAATAAGTACAGAATTTTCATCAGTTACCCATAGCAGCTCACAGACATTTTGCATATTCTACAATTTATATTTAATCTTAACTTTGTAAATATGTAAAAATATAAAATACATGAAAGTTTATACCTATTTTTATATTATTTATAAATATATATCAATATCAGAATAGTTTTTAGTTTTATTTTAAATTTAATATAATTCAATATCTTTTAAAAAATAAACTAACATGTCAACTTTATTTTAATAATTTTGATTTAAAATTTTGATGGTACTAAATATAATTTGTATTTTACATTTTTAACTTTAACATGAAAATTTTGATAATTTGCAATAAAAGAAATTTGATGTTATATGAAAATAATTTTAATTGAGTTGACTTTTTACAATTATTTTAATTTAATCTTTTATAAAAATATATTTGAATTTTATACTTCCAATACAATTGCATTTTATTTTTAATAATTTTTTTATTTAAAATTAGCATAAGTTGAAACTATGATATATTTATCAAATGGAAAATGGGACTCTGAAAAGAAGAGAGGCTGAAAAGAAAAAATAAATATAAAAGCCTCAAAAAAATGATTTGTGATAGACAGGCTCTAAGGTGGTACACACAGTTACTGACACTGTACGTTCTCCTCCCCTCTAAGGTTGAGTCTGAGATTTGTTTTTAACCAACAGAACATAACAAAGGTCATGGAATGTCACTTTCTGTCATCATATCAAATAAGACTGCAATACCTATCTTGATGGGAGAGTCTCTACTTTGCTAGCTTTGAAAAAACAATTGGTCATGTTGGAAAAACCAATGTAGCAACATACTGACAGCCAGCGAGAAGCTGAGCCCCTCACTGACGTGGTCAAAAATAACTAAATTCTGCCAAAATCCATGAGAGTTCTGAAATGATCCTTTCTCAAAGGACTCATGTGATGAGACCTCAGCTCTGGACAACAATGGTGAGACCTTGAAGCAAAAGATCTAGGTCAGCCTACCACTACCCCTGAGTCACAGAAATGTTTAGTTAATAAACATTTGTAGTTCTGATCCTTTCGGTTTCCTGTAATCCATTATGCAGTAATAAAAAACCAATATGCAATCTTCTCAAATTTTTAAAAACTTGAAACCACAAAAGTGACCAAACTTTTATTGAGCATAGTCTTCATGAAACAGATTTATTATTCAAGAAACTAAAATTTAATTACTGATTAAGTGAAAATAATCAATAAAAATACTCATCAAATAAACAACCTAAGGAAGTCTAATAAAAATACGTGCAATTTGATATTTTTTATTAAATAAAAAACATTTTTATCAAAACAATAAAAATTTAAGAGAATAATTGACATAATAGTTTCAACTCATACAAAAACCGTAGAATTTTCTGATATATAGTTGGAATCATACAGTATGCAATTTTTTTAAAGTGGCTTTTCTTTTTTACTTAGTAATATGCATTTAAGGTGGCTTTATGTCATTTTATGAATTGTTAGTTAACTTTTTTTAACGCTGAATAATATTCCATTGTCTGAATGTACCAGTTTATTTATCCATTCACGTACTGAAACACATATTGGTTGCTTCCAAATTTTGGCAATTATGAATATTGTTATAAATATTTATGTGCAGATTTTTGTTAGCACATAAATTTTCAGCAGATTTGAATAAATAACAAGGAGTGCAACTTCTCTTATGGTTTAAGTCCAAACCATCTTTCAAAGTAGCTGTGTCCTTTTGAATTTCCACTGGCAATGAATAGGGGTTCCTGTTAGTCCACATTCTTGTCAATGTTTGGTGTAGTTAGAGTTCTGGATTTTGGCCTTTCTAATAGTTGTTGAGTATTATCTCATTTTATTTTTAATTTTTATCTCTGTACAGAAACTCCTTAGAAGAGGTGATACAGGATTTGTAGACATCACTCATTCATAGGGCCACTAGAAGTCAGAGCTGACTCAATGGCACTTAACACACAATGACATGATGTGAAGCATATATATCTTCTTTGATGTGTCTGTTTAGTCTTTTGCTCATTTTAATTGGGTTATTGGTTGTATTATTATTGGGTTTTCAGAGTTATGTGTTCACTTTGAATAACAGTCTTTATCAGATGTGTCTTGTGCAAATATTTTCTACCAGTCTGTGGCTTTTCGTCTCATTCTCTTGACAGTAGCTTTCACAGAGCAACAGTTTTTAATTTTAATGAAGTCTAGCTTATCAATCATTTTTTTCATATGTAAAAAGCCATTACGATACCCATTTTCATCTAGATTTTCTCTTGTTATCTTCTAGTTTTACAGTTTTGTGTATTACATTTAGGTCTATGATACACTTTGGGTTAACTTTTTTGAAGGGTATAGGTTAATGTTTAAATTTATTTTCTTTGCATTTTGATGTTTAGTTGAGTCAGTATCATTTGTTGAAAAATTGTCTTTTCTCCATCATGCTCCTTTTACTCCTTGGTCAAAGATCAGTTGACCATACTCATACCACTTTTAAAATTAAACTTATTTTAAGAAAATTATAGCTTTATATGCAGTGTAACAATAATACACACAGAATCCCTCTACACTTTATTTAATTTCTCCAATGGTAATATTGTGTGAAACTATGATACACTATCACAACAACAATGTTGGCATTGATACAGTCAAGCTACAAAACATTTCCAATGCAAAAACAACCCCTTACCGTGTCTGTTTATAAACACACACTTTCCTCCTGTCCTCAATCCTTCTTTAACTTCTGGCAATCAATAATCTACCCTCCATTTCTATAATTTTTAAATTGCAAAAATGTTATGTGAGTGGCATTATACAGTATGTTAACTTTCGGGAATGACATTTTGACTCAGCATAAATTCTCATCAAGGTTGTTGTAGGGTTGATAATTTCTTTTTGTTGTTGCCCAGTAGTATTCTTAGAATGGATATATCACTGTTTAACCATTCATTCGTTGAAAGACATTTGAGTTGTTTTCAGTTTAGGTTATTACAAAAAATATTGGAATAAACATTTATGTTCAGATTCTTGTGTGAACGTATAGAGTTTTTAGTTCTCTGGGATAAATGCCCAGAAGACTGTGATTGTTAGAAAATATGTTAGTTGCATGTTTAGATTTATAAGAAACTACTAAGCTATTTTTCAGAGTAGCCATGCTATTTTGCATTACCACCATCTCTGCAGGAATCATCCAGTTCACATATTTGCCAGCATTTGAGATTCTCACCATTTTTTTTTAATTCTAGTCATTTAGACATATGTATAATTAATCATTTATTATTGTTAAGTTTTGAGAGTTTTGAGTATATTTTTGATTAGTTCTTTGTCAAATATGTAGTTTAAAAATATTTTCTCTGAGTTAGTAGCTTGCCTTTTACTCTTGCCATATCTCTTATTAAGTGAATGTTTTTAATTTTATTGAACTTCAGTTTTCCCTTCTAGGGATTCTACTTACATCATGTTTGAGAAATGTTGTCAAGCCCTATGTTTCCAAGATTTTTCCCTATGTTTTTTCTAAATTTTTATAGTTTATTTTAAGTCTATGCTTCGTCTTGAGTTACTTTTTGTACAAAGCGTGAAACCTAGATCAAAGTGGCTTCTTTGTTGTGTTTCTGTGGTTGTTTGCCCATGGATGTCCAATTGTACCAATTCACTGAATTGTCTTTTCTTCTTTCTGAAAAATCAACTGGATATTTTTGTCAGTGTCTTTCTAGGTTCTCTGTTTCACTTCATTGATTAATGTATATCTTCTTCTGCCATTACCACACAGTCTTGATGACATTAGCTATATAATAAATCTTAAAATAGGGTAAGTTGATTCCTTCCAATTTATTATTATTTTTTTAATATTAGTTTCAGTATTCTAGTCCACGTGCCTAGTCATATAAATTTTAGAACAATTTTGTCTATAACTACAAAAAAGTTTTGCAGAACTTTTGATATAAATTTTGTTAAACTTGTATTGTTAAAATAATATTGCATTTTTACTTTTGGTTTCCATGAATTCATTACTAGTATGTAGAAATAAAATTGATTTATATTCTTGTATGTTGTTCTTGCATCTAACATTGTTTAACTTACTTCTTAGTTCTAGAAACTTTTTGGGGGAAAGAATATATTCCTTGGGATTTTCTATGTAAACAATTATGATAGCCACAAATAGGGATAGTTTTTTTTTTTAATTGTTCAAATACTATTGACAACAGTATATTAGTTTCAGGTGTACAGCATAGTGGTTAGACATTTATATAACTTCCAAAGAGATACCTCTGATAAGTCTTGCACCCACCTGATACATAGTTATCTGAATATTAATGACTATATTCCCTATGGTGCACTTTATATTCCCATGTTTATATTGCAAGTGCCAATTTGTACTTCTGAATCCCTTCACCTTTTTAACCCAAGCCCCAACTGCCTTCTCGTTTGGCAACTATCACTTTGTTCTCTGTATCTGAGTTTGTATTTTTTTTGTTCATTTTTTTGTTGTTGTTAGATTTTACATATATGTAAAATATGGTATCATCCATATTGTTTCAAATGTTAAGGTTTCACTGTTTTTATGGCTGAGTAATATTCCATTGTATGTATGTACCACCTCTTTTTTATCCATTTGTTTTTTAATTGAAACATTTAATTAATTTACATTTAAAGTAATTATTGAAGATAGGTATGTAGTTATTGCCATTTTAATTGTTTTTTGGTTGTTTTTATAGTTTTTCTCTGATTCTGGGTCTACATCAGCCCTCTGTCTCACCTGGATGGAATCCCTGCTGATTTTCACAGCAAGCTATTAGTTCCTGGCACTGGTCCTCTGGGCTGGGAAGACTGGTATGAGACTAGGACCTCTCACTCCTCAGTGGGAACCTCCAGAGATGAGATATCCCTCCTGATTCTTAATCACTGCGCATGGCTGTGGGACCAGCCTGTTTCACTCTCCCCTCCATCTACCAGTCTCCATGTGGCTTTTTATATCCTTAGTTTTAGGAGTTCTCTTCAACTAGTCTTCAACTGATTCACTAAGATGGCTGTTCTACAATTTAGTCGTAATTCTGATGTGGTCATGAAAAGAGGCGAAAATATCATTTACCTGCTCCTCCATCTTGACTGGAAGTTTTTTTTTTTTTTTAAATAAATGTATGTTATTTCCTTTTCTAGTCTAATTATTTTAGATTTCTTTTGTTTTGATTTTTTAAATTCCACATATAAGTGAAATTCTAGCACCATTTTGATAAAGAGCATGAAAAAGCATAGCCTTTCCTTCTTTCCGATTATGGGACGAAATCATTTAGTATTTTACCATTAAATATACTGTTAGCTCTACTTTTTTTGGTTTGTTTTCGTATATGTTTTTTATCGGGTAGATGAAGTTATTCTCTATTTCTATATTTGTGAGGTTTTTAAAAATTATAATACATGTTAAACTAAATGCTATTTCTTCATTGATTGGTATTATCATATATATTCTTTATTATCCTATTAATGTAGTTTAATATGTCAACCATGATTAATATGATGCATTAAAATGATTTATTTTCCAATATTAAAGTAGCCTTGTATGACTCTAATAAACTCCTCTTGGTTAGTGTGTAATTATTTTTATATACTGATTGATTATATTTAATAATATTTTTAGAATATTATTATTGCCATTTTTAATTGTCTAATACATCTATATTAATGAGTGATACCGGTGGTCCTCTATTTACTTTTTTCTTTCTTTTTTTTTTTTTGGAATTGTTTTAGTCTCATTTTGTTATAAGTGTAGTATTTTCTTCATTAAATTAATTGAAACATGGTCACTATTTTTAATTTTTTTTAAAAAAAGATTTAGCATTGTGAATTTTTTATGAAGAAGAATTCTTAAGTGAGATCATTTCAGTCAAGGGATATCTTAGGGGCAAATATTTAAGTTTGAATTGATTTTTGAATAGTTTGGAGATTTTTAAGTAATATATGTCATACTGAGTAAATTTTGCTAGTGTATGTTTTTCTATTAATCTATGATTATTAAAGTTATATGGGTAAAGTTCTTCACAATATTCTTTTACTATTTCTTATAACTATAATATCTATAGTAATATTTCTATTTCACTCTTGATATTGGTAAATGGTGTCATCTGTCTTTTATCTTTGTCAATTTTAATAAAAGTTTGTACATTTTATGAATTGTTTTAAAGAATCAATTTTTTTTCGTCAATTTCTCCCTTGTGTTTTTTGAATTCCTTTTTGTTTTGGTTTTTATTTTAATAATTTTTGCCTTCTAATTTTTTTACTTTTTCTCATCTTTATTTTGTTCTTTTTTATAGATTCTTGAGGTAGAAGCCTAGATTAATAATAAGAGAGTATTTTATAAACCCATGTATGCATTTAGAGTGATAAACTTCTCTCTGATCACTGCTTTAGATGTCTCCCTAAATTTTTGATATGTTTTATTTTCATTTTAATTTACTTTAGTACATTTTTTATTTCCATTGAAACTTTTTTGACTCATGGATTGTTAGGAATGCATTTTAATTTCCAATAATTTGAAGATTTTCTTGTTATCTTTTATTAATTCCTAGTTTGAGTCTATTATAGCCAGAAATTATACTCTGTGATTTCAGTTCTTTTAAATTTGTTGGTACAGATTGTTGTCCATCTTAATTTATGTAGGGCCATTTATTTTATGGTCCAGGTTGCAGTCCATCTTGGTATATGTTTTACATGTAATTTAAGAGAATGAGTATTCAGTTGTTATGGATGTATTGTTTTATAAATATTGATTAGATCCTTTTGATTGATAATGATGTTGAGTTACTCTACATCCTTGATAATTTGTTATATAATTTTTCCATCAATTATTTATATAAGGTTGTTGGAGTCTCCAAATATAATTGTGCATTTGTCTATTTCTCATTTAAGTTTTGTTAGTTTTTGTTTCATGTATTTTCTAGCTATGTTGTTCAGTATGTACACATTTAGAGTTTATAATAAGGGTTGACCTCTTGTATTATTACATAATATATTTGTATTCTCTGGTAATTTTCTTTGCTCTTAAGTCTAATTCAACTGATATTAACAAGCCATTTCTATTTCTATTAGTATTGTTTCTATATAAACTTGTTTAGAAAAGAGTTTTTGCAGATATAATGAAGTTAAGAATATTGAGATTAGATTATTCTTGATTACTTGGCTGTAATGGTCAAATGGAAAGTATCATTATAACAGACAGAAGAGAAGAAGGACACAGAGGACAAGGGCATGTAAAGATAGAGGCAAATTCAAATTATATGGCTTCAAATTAAGGAACATCTGGAGCCAGTAGAAACTGGAAGAAGCAAGAATTCTCTTCTAGAGACTTTAATTTCAGATTTCTGGCCTTTAAAATGGTAAATCAATAAATTGTTTGCTTTTTAAGCCACCCAATTTATGGTGATTTCTTACTATAAATAATTAATACACATTTTATTTTTTACTTTCACCCTGCCTATTCCATTATATTTAAAATGTGTTTTTTGTAGACATCAAGACATTAGATAGGTGGGCCATATTTTTTTCCAGTCCTCAGTTCTAATCTCCGTTTTTCAGTTTTTGTATTTAGATCATTTACATTTAATGTAATTATTAATAGGTTAGAGATTAAATCTGCTATTTTATTTTGTATTTTCTCTTTGTACTCTCGGGTTTTCTTTGTATTTATTCTTTTTATTTTTAGTTCCTTCATGTGAGTTCTTTGAACATATTTTAAAATTTCATCTTTATTTATATATATGTTTTTGCACAGCTATTTTACTACTTGCTTAGGTTTATATTATTTATACATAATATGCCAAGTCTTCTCATGTCATTATTTAATTAATTTAAGTGAAATAGTAAAAACTTACTTTCCTTTATGTTACTTTATCTTCTCCTATTTATAATTTAATTATGTTAAATATTTCCTCTTTATGTATTTAGAACCATATCAGAGTGTTATATTTTTCTTTCCTCATCAAACACAAATTAGATATTCCATGCAGAAGAAAAGTTTACTGTATTTATCTATATTTTAATTTATTATGTTTTTAATTCCCTGATGATAATCCAATTATTCTTTTTGTATTGCTTCCTTTTAGTTTAATTTCCTATATTTATTCTTTCCAGGTAGGCCTGCTAACAACTAATCCTCTCAGTTTTTCTTTATCTGATAATACCTTGCTTTTTCTTTCTTTTTCTACATTGCTTTTGCTTCATATAAGATTTTGAGTTAACAGATTTTTTCTTTCAACACTTGAAAAATATTTGTCACTTCCTCTTGGTATTCATTATTTCTAATAAAAAGTTCACTGTCACTTGAATTGTTTTTCCCCTGTAGGTAAAGTGTTTTTCCTTTACTAAATCAAGCTTTTTGTTCTGTTTTCAGCTTTCAGAAGTTTAAATAAGATATCTTTGCGTGAATTTATTTAGGTTTCTCCTGTTCGTGGTTCACTTGACTTTATAAATATGCACATTTATGACTTGCTAAATTTAGGAAAATTTCAGCCAACATTTCTTTGAGTACTTTTCCAATCTTTACTTTTTTCTTCTCTTTTCTCTTTTTTTGAGAAAGAACTTCAAAAACATAAATACCAGTTCTTTCATTTCATTTCCACAAGTTCCTAAGTCTGTTGTTGTTTTGTTTGCATTCTATTTTCACTCTGTTTTTTAAACTAAGTTCTATTTTTTTATCTTTTAGTTCATTGACTTTTTTACATTCTTTTTTATTTTATTGAATCATTCATTCAGATTTTTATTTCAAACATCCATATCAAATCTTTGGACCTGGCTTCTCAGAGCAGAACTCCTAGTCCTAAGGATTTACCTCTGAACTAACAATGGGGACATTGTGATTTGAAATCAGTCGATAGCCAAGCAAATTATTTGCAACACTGTTTAAATTCTATACAAAGCCTTATCAAATCAAATACAATTTTATTTCTCCTTTTCATTTCTTCTGTATGAACAAACATAACTAGCACTAAATTAAACCTATAATTGAAAATTGGATCAATACTTGAGTTCACTGATTGCAGCACCATTGATAAAATGGCATCTCTGACTAGAACAAAAGAAAGATGAGAAATATCAAGAAATAGAGCTTCATCAAAACTAGTAAGCCATTTCATGGAGGGTGTCAAAAGACAAGTCAGGTAGGATTTACTGATATAGTGACTAATCTTAGGTGTTTGATCAAGGCTTGACCGAAAAATTAGCATTTCAGGAAAATATAACTTTCTATTCCTGACGTTCCTAATTACATACAGGAAGGAACTTAGAACCAGGAGTGGTACAAGCTCAGAATTAATTTCACACTGGAATTGTATCTTCTGAGATTATTCTCAGATATTTAACAAACCTGAAATTTTCCAGTGGGCTATAATTCTTACATAATTCCTTATCCACAGGTCAGCAGCGAGAATTGTGGAACAAAAGAAAATCTTCTTCTAATCAGATGATGTGTATGTGTGTATATATATAAACACATATACATACATCAAGAAATCCAATTTGCTCCCAGTTACTGAGTTATGGCATTTGTTTATAGTGCATATAAGTCATCAACTCAATAAATGATGTTTGATACCTTCCAGATTTTGTCATTCTTCAGCTGTCCTGCCTGTTTAATATTTTTTTTATATTTTGATCTGAATCTGTGTTCCAGAGCTCTAACTGATCAAGTTAATGTTGTTTCAATGTTGTTCATTTATTTAACAAACAAGCTCTGCTCATAGATTAATTCTTAATTGACTGAGACCATTGATCTTTCCACAGCTTACAATTTTCAGTGCTAAGCTAAGGTCTTTTCCTTACAGCTATTGATGTCTCTATCCCAGACATTATTTTCTTTTTTCAGATTCTCACCCTCACAGAATTTGTTAAACGATATTTTCTCCTCTCATCACTTTTGGATGCAACAATCCTTCCTCCAGGTATCTTCTTTCTTCCCTAATACCTATATTAAAACAAGAGGTTTCAAAATAGATCTTAATATTTAATTAAAAGAATAAGTAAGTTTATATTTCATTCTAAGCTATATGAGGACTTTTTAGAAATACATGTGAATTTAGAGAAGGAGCATGGAGAAAAGTGGTAAGAATGATGCTTATATTTTCCAGATTCACAATGGATCAGACCCCAACCAGCTACTTTACTTATATCATTTCATTTAATATTAATATAAAATTAAACTAAAATGAGAAAATTAAAGCTGAAAATTTATATATATTCTTTACCAAATCACACTGTTCATAAAACTGGTATGGGATGACTATTGGAATTAAATATGAACAATTAACATCACCTTGATAAAATGCATAATATTGATTAAAACATTATTTTATTTCTTTGGGCCTTATTCTTCTCTAAATAATGACATTTTTTTCTATTCTCAGCCATGCCTTAAGTATAATGGGATGTTTATACCTTATCTCAGTTTTGTCCAGTTTCTCAAATACATGAATGTAAAATAATGTGGAAATATCCTCATATTAGAAAGGTATGGGCTTGATATATTATGCAGGACTTACAAAGATAATAACCCAAAACTGTTTTTTTTTTTTTGATAACCCTTACATCTATACTCATCTCATAGTTCTAGAATTGTTGAAGTTGATAGAGCAAGACTTTCTTTGGAAATTCTGTGGCATAATATTTCCTCCTATAAGAAATGGGAATAGGTGCTTCCTTTTTGCATCAAAGTCAGGGCAAAAGGATTCAGTAGGACTACACTAGACTTTGAGGTCCCATGACTAAAGAAAGTTACTTATGAAAGACTATTGCTGGCTACCTTCTCTAGTGGCAACATAAGAAGAGAAGGCTGCATTTGGGAACTGACCACACTTTTAAAGTTTATTGGAGAAAAGAAAGAAGACATCTGAGCCAAATATTTCTTAGGTCCACCTAAAGCCAATCTAAGTATGTTGCTCAAAATGAGTGCCTGGAATAAATTGAATATAAAACTGAGAAATAACATTCTTGGTTACGAAATGTGTTTGATTTTTTAGGCCCAACCATACCAATTAAAAGACTTTACTGGGCAGTCATCAAAAGGAAAGCTGGCTTCTTCATCATACTTGGTGCACAGCTGGTGGATAACAGTCTCTAAATAAAGGAAGTTGCAGCCAAGGACTCAGGGCCACCTGGCTGGGCTGGTCATGGTTTGTGTATATTTGCATTCCTAGCCCAATTATTTAAGTTCAATCTCTTTATCTCTTATCTTTCCAGAGCTGAAAACTCCTTCAGGTATCTCATTTGAGTCCTTCTTATTTGGGAGTAGGCAGTTGGGGAGAAAACTTGAAGAACATTTTTCCCCACACTGACACTATATTTAGTACTTTTCTATTTTTCTACCCCTAGGTCTCTCTCTCTCCCACCCCTAGCCTCAGGAGGTTAGATTTAAATAAAAAAGGATACCCTAGCCAATTAGAGAAAGTGACTAAAGATAAATCAAACCCCAAAAGAGGGGGTGGGAAACTTGTTAAAGGCTCTTCAAAATGCAAATGTGGAATTTTTAGGGCTTGTAATTATAGGTTACAGTGGAGACTGCTATATTCCCCCCATTGCTTATTCATGAAAGAAACTCATTCAATGGTGACTAATCTTTAAAAACAGAGAAACAATAATATGAATAATAATATTACTTAGTTTAAATATGAAATAGTCATTTGCAGTTTTTTAAGTAAAAATTGTCAAAAATCAACAATTTTATTTGGTTCAACCTAATATAAGTCCTTAGTGAGAAAATAAACATGCTGTTCTAATAGGAATACAGAAATGGGCAGCCAATCAGCCTTTTAGTGAGGAGAATAAGCAAAGTTTATGATGACTTAAAAATTAGTAGAATTTAGCTAAGGATGAATAAAAGAGGGCATTCAAGGCAGGGGAACAACATATATAAATGTCAAACTATGAAAAGGTGAAGAGAGAGTTAAGGATTATAATTGAATGGCTACAACCACATTTAAAGACAAAAGTTAGCAAGAAAGTGGACACAGATTATTTTGAGCTAAGGGCATTATCCTGGAACTAATTGATCAAGGAAGAGACCAAGTAAGAAATGCATTTAAGAACTATGATGGCCAAAAATAACCAAAGTGCCTTTCAATAGATGATTGGATAAAGAAGATGTAATACATATATACAATGCAATATTACTCAGCCATAAGAAAAAGTGAAATACTATCATTTGTGACAACCTGGAACAATCTTGAGGTTATCATGCTAAGTGAATTTAGTCAGACAGAAAAAGTTGATAAACATATGATTTCACTCATATGTGGGATATAAAACTAAAAGTAACAAACAAACAAGACAGACAAAAATTCATAAACACAGACAGCAATTTACTGGCTAGCAGAGGGAAAAGGGAAGTGGGGAGGTAGATAAAGGTAAAGGGCATCGAATATATAATGAAGGAAGAAGATTTGACTTTGGATGGTGCAATATACAGATGATGTATTATTAAATTGTACATGTGAAACCTATATAATTTTATTAACCAATGTCACCCCAATAAATTTAATTTAAAAAGAGAAAAAGAATGCTCTGAAAACAGTAAAAAAAAAGCCTGGACAAGAATGAAATAGGAGAAAGGGAGAACAATGAGAATGCCACTGCAGTAAGGCAAATATTCTAACCCTGCTTTCTCATTTAAATGTATGAAAATTGAGGCACAAGGCATTTTGTATTTTCATAATCTAGTTATATAATTCTCCATTGGGGTACAATTGTTTTTCTCTATTCAATGGGGTTCATTCTTTCTTCATTACTATTCAACAGCAACACACACACACACATACACACACATACACACACACACACACACACGCACATGCATACACACCCATTTATTATAAGATATTTGACATTAAGTTCACCTATTTATTTTTTTAAAAAAACTTTATTAGGCTTCGCACATACTAAGTGTTCTGCAATGCTGCTTGTAAAGATGAAGAGGAAGCTAAAAAGTAGAAAAGTAGGGAAAAAATAAAAACTAACAAAAGCCAAAAAAATAATTGAAATGAACCTTTTATTTCACTTACTTGACTCTAAAGGCCAGTGTCATTTCCATTCTAGGTCATTCCATGATATGAGTGAGCCTGAGGTCTGTGACATGCAGTTTCTGTCATCCTCTAAACACCACATTGCCTGAAATTCTTACAATAGGACTTCTTCATGTCTCACCTTACTAAGTAGAAACTCATGGAGATATACACTCATGCAAAGATGAGATTTAAGTTTCATGCATGTCCCTCTACTTCCAGGCAATTAAATAAAGTAATCAAATGTGTTTTTAAACCAAATCTAGAGTAATATTTTTAACATAGTATGTAAGACAGAAACACCTGCCAGGTCTCCATTTATTAGGGCCTATTTCCCCTCTTTATTCAGCATTCAGTAAATAAAGCTTCAAAGACATGACCTATTCTGGGAAAGAGACTAAACACACAGACACACACACACACATTTTACTTATTAGTGCCATAGGAGTAAGAAAAAATTTCAGACCTCAAGAATATTAGGATTTTGTGAAGGGATGAGATATATAAACTAATAATATATCACTGGTTAATTATGTAATCCTGAGCTTCTTCTAAATTAAAATCCAGGTATGTCTGGAAAGCTACAGGGCAGATTGCCAGAGTGCCTACTGTTTTGTAGAAAACTCATTGTTAAAGTCTGAAATGAAGATAATAAATCAAACTCTGAAAAGAAGGGTTGTTTTTAAATATAAGGTTGTATCTGTCAGAGTTTAAACAATCCCCCATATATATAAGAGAGTCCTACAGCAAGATGATTTAATTCAGAAATTCAGAAAACATATATTGATCATTTACCATGGGCCTTCTACTAGGTACTGGAGAAGAACTGAAGAGAAAAACTGACGAGGTCCCTACTGTAAAAATTCTAAGCCAAAGGACAATGGAAAATATTTGGCATGTTTCAAAGAGGTCCACAAAAAATAATAATAATAAGTTAAAGAAATGTTTTCCAATAAATTCTGTTAACACCTAAGAGCCTGAGACATCAATTGCAGTTTTGATGACAATATTGATAATCATAATATTAGTGTAGCTGGACTATGGCAACAGTGTTGACACCAATACTGCCCTTCCCGTTGGCCAAGAGGCGCTTTTGTGTACAGTGTCCTTGACCCTCATTATTGTGGTCTTTGGAATGAAAGAGATACGTCCACAGCAGAGGCAACATTGATAGGTCCAAACAGGAGCACATGATAACTTTAGTGGCATTAGATATATAGCTTCCATTGTTTTAATGATACAGTTATAGAAAATCTCCCTACATGGTGACAAAGAGAAAGCAGCAGTTTAAGTAAGAGAACTGATTTTCAGTGTGTTGATGTCACCCCCTATGACATCCCAACGATGGACATTCTCTTGGAAGAAACGTAAGGTCAACTGATTCTAGCAATGTGGGTAGTGGGTATAGATAGTGGGTATAGCCAGAGAATTACCATTCTTTATGTGGCCAGGGAAACAGAATTCATACTATGGCTTATGTTTTCTTTGGCTAAGACTTTTTCTTTGGAATTTCAAATTGGCTATCACCATGTTGGAGGGAAAGGAGAGAAGCAGTTTAACCTAGTCTCCTCCCAAGACTGAAAATGGTGCTGATAGCTTGGAGAGAATTTCTGATGTATCAGGAGAGAAAGAATTAGAAAGGTTGAGGAAACTAGCAAAAGTTGCTTCAAGTGCAACCATCTAAGCCTTCTCGTTGACAAATACCAGCTCCTAAGGCATAGCTGCAGTCCAATGTTTATAAATCCACAATAATGTCTTAGATCATATGCATAAGAATCCATACTCTACACACACACCACTCAGACACACTCACCCTAAGATCAATGATTTCACAAGTTACCCTGTAGACAATGCTGTAACATAGACTCCCATAGCTGATACAAGCAGTAGTTAAAAGGAAATTATGTCCCAAGCATCCTGAAGGAAAACAATAACATTAAATAGAAGTTTAAATATTGCAAAGACTTCATAGTGTCAATCAGCAAAGGATTAGAGACTTCATTCAAAGAGAGACAGAAAAAATACAAGTATCAAATATATCAGGTGACTGATCTCAAAACAAGTTGCCCCGACCCGCGGGACAGTCAACGGGGGATTCGAGGGGGAAGGGTGACCTGGATGAAAAGAGACAAACAGACACGAAGAAGGAGAGCAAGTCTGATGGTCTGATCAAGCTCTCTAAGTTTATTTTCACTTAAGAGTATATATATTTTTAAAAGAAAAAGGGAGGCAGGCATGGAAAAGAAAAAGGGAGGCAGGCATGGAGCAATCTGTCATGGCTCCGCAGCCTTTGATGGTCTGCTAATAGGTGATTAGTCAAACAGGATATCTTCAGTTGCAGGCAGCTGCAGGCACAGGCTTATCTTGTGTTTTTCTCCTTTGAACTTTCCTAGGAGCCTAGCGAGACTTATGTTCCAAGGTTAACTTCTCAGTTAAACTTTCCCATGGGTTGGCTCCCAACAACAAGTAATATCACATCATGAGCTCTAGAATTAGAGTCCCAAAGCCAAAATTCTGGCTAAATACACAGTTATTAGGGTAAATTCTAAACAATTTTCAACAGAGACCATAAGGTGCCTGGAGACATTGTCCTCATCAAGGTTCAAAAATAGTAAATACTTTCTTGTCTTCAGCACAGCCAATCAATTGTTATTATGTAAATGTATCCCAAACAGCAATATGTGAACCAGACATATAATTCTGTGTGATTCAGGTGCTATGGCTGGATCCATCTCCAACTTTCAATCTGTATGTTTCTTCTCAAGAAGGTGGAATGATTGGATTTTCAAATCTATACTACCACGAAGTTTTCTATTAGCAAGGCAAATTTATTTTAGTCCACTGCCCTCAATTGTTTCCCTCTAAAATACAGACCATGCATATTTTAATCAATTATAATTGAAATGTCATACCCTAGCCCTTTCCTTAAAACTGGAACTATTATTTTCATACCATGTTAAAATGCAGTATAACAGTTTGAAAAGTACTCAGTGAAAGCTGGATAATGAATTCATTATTCCTGGAGTTTCTTCCTCTTAATTACTGTGTGAACTTGTCTTGCAGAAAATCAGTCAGATACTTTAGCAGTTTAAACTTATGTCTAAAATGACCAAAATAACAAGATAGTAGTTAATAAATTATTTATTTTAATGACAGTATCAGCTTAGGCTATAGCTGTCACATAAACTTTATGGCTTACTAATGCCAAAAACACATAAACAAACTGGAGACAATGAGGTACTGACTTGAGAAACAGGTGATCTTTGTTCTAGTCCTGGTTCTGCCACTAACTATCTGTGAGACCGTTAGTAATTTCTTCAGCCTCTCTGGGTATCTCCTGTAAAATAGATTGGTTGGATTAGATAAAAGTTCTTCAAGGGGAACAACCACAGTCTGATTCTACTAATCAGTGAGTACTGAGAAGCTAGATAATCTATAGGATTCTTCTCACTTGATATTTTATGAGTACTTACATAAATCAGTCCAGTCAAATCAACTGGGGTTGTTTACAACTAAGTTTTATGACTAAGTTGTTTAAAATATAAATACACCCCTATTAATTTTACCTAACAGCTATTCCAGTTTATATTTGAAAAACTACTCTACAGATTTCTGATCTATAGGTCACCATTACTAGTGCCAATACAAATGTAAGACAAAACATAGAGCACAGTAACAACCCAATTAGACCCATGAGGTTAAAAATATGCAGACTCCTTTATCAAGATGCCTCTCAGATACGTGAGTTTGCAAACTTAGATCCTGTCAACAATATGGTTGTTTCTTCCATTTCACCCTATCTCTCTGGAATTCACCAAGCCTTGAACTGATCTCCTTTCAAAAACCAACAAATGAACAATTCTTGGATGTTTGGTAGATGTGAATGTATTCTTTAAAGGCTGAAAACATAAGTATCATTATGAAATTAGATAAGATGAAGGGAGCAGGATATCTTTGAAGAAGAATGATAAATTCATGAGATGATAAAGATACCAAGAACTGTGTATCTCCTCTCATCCTGCCATCCTCACGGGTAAAGAATGATCACCTTTAATAGAGATTAGGTAGCACATAAATTAACATATTACTGGATGTAAATAAACATATAAAATAAGTTTACAAACAACTTAAATGCCATCAATTGGAAAATAATTTTTTTAAAAATATAGCCATTCAATTAAGTATTATGCTGACATTAGAAAGAATGAATTAGACCTGTTAGTACTGATAAATATATTCCAGATTTACTGTTAAATAAAAAGAAAAAAGTGGTTTTAGAAGAGTTTATATAAAATAATTAAATGTATCTTATCTAAGAAGAGACAGAATATTTCTAGAAAGAAATACGAGTCATATTTTTTTAAAGGGTTACATTGTTGTGACCGGAATAACCAGACTCAACCTGAGTGCTCTGATATTAGAGGCAGTTTATTAGCCGGCAGCTTTCCTTCCAAAGGAGCAGCCCCGAAACATAAGGGTACAAGGGCTTTAAGCCCTAAATCCTATAAATCATTCTATTCATTCTATTCACTACCTGTCAACCTAAAGGTGGGTTGTGCAAGCGGGAGGTACAGAAGCAGAAAGAGTAAAGTTAAAACATTAGGTTCCCATGGGAGATAGTCAAACAATAACTTTTAACAAGTAGGCAGGTGTCCAGAAGCGAGACATGGTGATCAGCACATAGGCTCCTATCCTTAACCTATTACTACATCTTTGTGACCTTTTCAGTAGCATGTCATCATAACATCTGGAATGGGGCACTGAAAGTATGATGCATGGTAAAAGCACTATTATTTTTCATCTAATGCACTTCTGCACAGTTGGTGTTTTACCATAAACACAAACTACTTTGCTAATTAAAATAGTTATTTAAAAGGCAATATGGATCATTTATTGTGACCAGAAAAGCTAAAATGATTTAATAACTGCTGGAGCCTGCCGGCTAAGATCGAACAGTTCCCGAGAGGGGGAGTGAAGATTGAGAAAAAAAGAGAGAGACAAAAGAGAGTCAGGAGGGCTAACAGTGAATACTGAGCCTCGAGTTTATTAAGCACAGCATATTTATACCCTAAGATGTGCATGAGAAGCAACACCCACAGATATGAAAACAATTGCTGACCTTTACATAGTTCTCTCAAAACATCCTTGTTCCTGTTTTCTGTGTCTTATTCCTTGGGGCAAAAAACGTTCAACTCTTTCCATTAAGCCAATCTTCCTCCTTCAGTAATGAGCCCTCCTGCCCTGCAAACATCTAGCTTGCAGGCAACTTTAACCCTCTCTGTAGGACATTTAGCAAGAATGGCTCCCAACAAATAATATTAGCAACAGGTTTATTGTGAAACATTTTAGATATGTTGAAGCATAAACAGAATAATACTAGAAACACAAGTGTTCTCTCCTAAGTTTAAGATTTTTTTTCTCGATTAAAGATTTATTACTAATATAGATAGACTCTTAGGTATTCCCTCTCTTTCCCATTAACCACCATACCCAGATATACTCAATGTGAATTTAATGCTGATCTCGCGGTATTATTATTCATGCAGATACCTGAAATGACATACAGTATTGATTTACTTATTTTAAACTTTATATAAAAGCTATGATATAGTTCATATTATTCTTTAACTTACATTATTTATGTAGTTAAGTTGTAATGTACTTTCCAGTTTTACCTTCAAGGACTTTCTGCCAGATGCTGGGAACTCTGAGACTGAGCCTTAGCTGTCACACTGATGCAGGACAGGAAAAATTTCCCCTAGATGGTGGGGGGAGATCAAACCCTGCTCTGAGAGAAGAGAGTCCTTTGGTGGAGAATGTGGAAATAGTTTAACATATATGCCAACACTAGAGTCAAAAGGAAAGTTCATTGGAAAACAATGTGAGGTAACACTCCACAGACAGAGCATGTCAGAGAGTAAGGGGGACAGTGAGAGAGATAGTGCCAGAGACCAAGTGAAAGCACTGAGAGGGACCCTGAGTATTCAGGGAATTCAGTTCATATGTCATTCTTTAGTTTCCATTTCCTTTGATATGGACATACAGTGAGTTAGGGAAAGATTATGAAGGGTGAAAAGGTAAGACTACATACAGTGAAAACTCTGCTGGCAGTTCCCAGCCTTTAATCCATAGGTTCCCCTTGGCTTTAGCCATAGGAAATGAATCTTGGTTCTTGTGTTCCCTTCACAGAGGCATGACAATCAAATACAGCACATGATCAGTGATATTTGTGCGCTATAAGAAAATTAGGAAATTACAGGGATAATTTGTAACCGATAAGCCTTACATAGTGCTTACTATAGAACAGGCATATTTTTGAAGAATATATATATAAACTCTTTAATCTTCACAAAAGCCTTGTGAATTAGGTAGGATTTCTATCTTCATTTTACACATGAGGAAACAGGGAAGCTAAGTAACCTACCCAGATGACACAGTGAGAAAGGCAAAGCTGGCACTGAATGAAGGTAATCTGCCCTTGAGATCACTGCTTTTAACCACATTCTCTACTGGCAAAAACTAAAGAGCTTATCGCCAAGCATTGGTGAAATTGTGACAAGATGGGTGGGTCCTATGTTTTACTGGTCAATGTGATATTTGTATGAAGCCAATTTGGAAAATTAATTTGGCAATATGTAATAAATCTGAGGATATAAATACTCTAGAAGGACAATTTAAGTGCTTTTGCATAAACATAAGGAGACCTGGATAAGAATGTTAAGAACAGCTTTGTCAGAAACACCCTGAAGCTCTATCAGTAAAACAATAGAGAAACTAGTGTTTAATCATATTAATAAAGCAGAGTAAAACCCCAATATAATGTGATAGTTGGGATTTAAAAATTCAGTCATATAAATTAAAGATCACATCATTACAAAGCTAAAGAAAACAATATTTCTCAGTCTGGTTTGTTCTCCAAAGTATAAAATTAAAAATTATAAAACTGTAAATGTAACCATAAACCTAACTGAGAAAATCTCAAATGATGAATTATTCTTTTTAGAAATTACATAAATTCTATTTGTTTTTCCTCTTGAATTCAAATTATTAATAGGGTTTTGTAAGTTTTCAGGTGGAAGCATCTATTTGTTTTTATTTGATACTAATTTCTAGTTTCACTGTATTGTGATTAAAGTATTATTTATAATATTTCTACTTTATTGACCCTAGTAATGATTTCCTTTTTATATATGAATAATTTTGTAAATGTTCTATATGTGCTAGAGAAGAGGCTGTATTCTCCATTATCTGTGTATAAAATTTGATATATAACCATAGCATTGTATATAATGAATAATGCCTTATTTATTAAGTTTTTTATTAAGTTTTTTAAGTCTTCTATACCGTTATTTAAAATTTCTTATTCATGTGATCTCTATTGTACTAACGGTAGTATATTAGTTTCTTTTCAATAATGTGTTTCTACCCATATCTTCTCACATTGCCTGTAGGTTTTTTTGCTTTTAAATAGGTAACTATGTTATAGTGCATAGATATTTATAGCATTGTAAATTGTGGCTTTTATTATTAAAAGTGTCCTGTGTGTGTGAACAAGCTTTCTTTACATTATGCTACTTAAGTTTGTTTCTGGACCCAGTACCCAGCAAACCTACCATCTCTGCTCTATACTGCCAATTCATATTGTCTTTTGATTTCTGGCACAGAAAGATATGCATTTTAATTTTGAGCTTAGAAATGTTTTATTAAATTTGTCCCTTATATTATAGTTCTTATATATGTCTAGAGCAAATATAGATATTGAAAGTATGATATTCCATACCTATTTTGGTAGGAATTTATTATTTATTCAACTTTTTTTCTTATGTTTTGAACTCAATATACATGTAAAATCTCTGGGTCATAGAGAATGTACTATAATTCTACTCCCTTATTCAACTCATCAATAAGAATTTTCTCAACAATTTCACCTTGTCTTTTACTCTTTTAGCTTCTGCAGCCTATGACATTATTGTTTATTACATTATTGAGTTGCCATAGTTTTATAGCCTTGGTATAATAGCTCATGTGAATTAATCTTATCTCTCAAACTGGTACATAAGCTTTCAGAAGTAGAGTCCACTTGGAGGCAACTTTCCTAGCAAGCAAACAATAGGCTTTTCCAGGCCTAAAAATTAAATAGAATGTGTGCTACAATACAAGAATGAATGACTAATATGGATGCACAGGGGGAGAGTAAATGGGGGAAAGAAATAGGTGACTTTGGAGCTATGTCTTGAATTTGTTAGAAGAAATTAACTCATTAGACAGATAAAAATGCAAAGATATTCTAATGAATGAAGAACTTGTTAAAATGCACAAAGCTATGGGAAAACATGACATAAAAAATGGTGATTAAATTTAGTATGACTGAAGCATAATGTGTTAGAAAATATGTTTCAGCCATATAGTAGTGCTTGTATGCCCTGGTAAGGGATTAGGGTGTTATTCTGCCAGTACTAGAGGTAACCATTAGGAGTATTTAAAAAAGAAAGTGATATGATCATAGTTGGCTTGGGAAAAATAACTGTCAACAGTTTGGAAATATTATCAGGGAATATCAAAGAAAGTATATTGGTATAAAACCACCCAATCTGGCTAGGGGAGACATGCTGAGCAACTGAAATAATATAGTGATGGGAGAAAAGGGTAAGAGGTCAGATTTGATAGCTATTTTGCAGGTAGAATTATGAACACTTGATATCTAATTTGTTGTAGCAGATAAGGCAGGTATAGAGTTGATGTCAATATTTCTGGCTATAAAGATTTTGTAAAACATGGGAGACAAAGAAGCTTTAAAGAACATAGGACAGATTTAAAATTCACATTTGTGGGTGGATGAGGAGAAAAATAATTCTCTCTCTGCTACTTCTGCCCCACTTTCCTTCAGCCTTGATGTGAAGGAATGATATGAAGTAAAACAGTTAAATACCAAGTTATTTTATTATAAGTATATTCCACTCAAGAACAAATGGAGGGGGTTGCAGGGGTGGGAGGGATAGCAGAGGTGAGAGGGATAAAGGTTAAGGTTAAACAGAGGCAGATTAAATCTCCAAAAGGAGTCTTCTCTTTCACTATCACTCTCACAATTACTCCACAAAGGCATTCTTACTCTAAGCCATACAGTCTAAGTAAATGAAATAACTCAGTAATACTAGAGTTCCAAAGAAATAGTAGCTATGGGACAGAACTAGGCAATTCATAATTCTAGTAAATAAATGGCCAATATCCAGAAGCAGATTTCATACAGTGCTCATCTCCCAGTCTAAAGATTCTGGAAGAAAATATGGCCAAGATACTCTTTAACCATTAAATTATGTTGTCATTGGAATGTTGATGCCCTGAGCACTCTCAGAACATATGGCAGAAAAATATCTTGTTGAGAATTTCATTGCCAGCATTAATCCACAGCTTTAAGAGTCACAGCTGCCATGCTGGCTGGTGACCAAGGATGTCCCAGGACTGCCAGTTCTTGTATGAGATAGATGGAAAGGTAGGAGGTTAGTTCCATTATTTTACTTTCATCTTGCTAGTAAGAGTATGAATCACAAGCCACAACCTGGTACCCTGTTTCTAAAGACCTTCTGTTCCATTTTCCTGGTAGAAATGACAGAGAGACATTGTGATCCAGGTCCAGGCATCCATAAATGGTGTTAAGCATGTGGCATGTCCAGGGAAATGAACTCTCTTGGTTCTGGTCTCATTTATAATGAAGCAGTTAAAAAAAAATTCAGATAATGAATGGAACGAATGTGGGGTTTTGATTTGCTTCAGCTACAGTGCGTACTAGATTGAATATGGTAGCCCTTTTCTAGAAAGTTTTTGAGAGAATAGAAGCTTCTAAGTAATACTTGGATTCCTAGCAACAAAAAAAAAAAAAGAAAGAAAGAAAGAAAAGAAAAGAAAAAGGATAAACAATTACCTAGAAACTTGTAACATGCCTAGTGCTAAATGCTGTTCCTTCTGATAAATAGTCTGCATTTGACTATAAGGGCTGCCTAAAATTCCAACTATTAGATTAATCTTTAGATTGAAATTAACAAATTACCTCATTAAGCCCATTCTGAAGATAAAAATGTTATTCTTGTCAGAAATGTTCTTGCATGACTTATTTTTGTTTTGTTTTATTGTTGTTTCTATTCTCATAGGGAAAAGTTTGACTGATGTTGCCCATTTTTGACTATAGACCTCTATGCACTGACCACAAGAGATAGAATAGTAGCAACAAAATATCAACTTGTTTGGGTATTTAAATTAATTAGTTTAGCATAACAATAAAATGACATTGACAGAATGACATATTTTACTAGGAGAATTAAGGTGGATATGACATATTGGAGAAGCCAAAGGCCAAAAGCCCTAGCCTGGGGTTGCACAGACACTGGAATGGAGTTGTGGACAGACCAGGGACACCATGAAAAGACAGAACAAGGGAGAAAATGCTGTTTTATCCTCTCATAATACCTATATACAGCATATGTTCAGAAAGAGTCAAATTTATATTTAAAATTTCATTGTTGTCTTCCAAGTTGTCTTCCAATATATAGGCTTTGCCTATATATTGCACTATTAATGACTAACATTAAAACCTTGCATCTACTTTTAAAAATGCAAATTTCCCTATGAATTTGCTTGCATTATATGGTTTTCCAAATTACTTTCTACCATTCTGCCTTTTTCATAGATTTGAACTTTTGACAACTAAGAAAAAATATGTTTATTATTTGCTTATCCTTCTTTTAGGAACTTATATGTCTATCAAAGAAGGATTATAATTTAGTGAGGATCAGAATGAGAATGGTAACCTTAATAACAGAAAACATTCTATAATAATAGGTAGAATCTTTCTGTGTTAGTTCTTTGTGCATTGGGATTAGTCGATACATTATTTTATTCTCATATATTATTGTTTCGAAGATACAGGCAGAAAGTTAGGTGCAATGAATGTGTGCTTCATAAGGTGAGTGAATAATTAGAAGGATTTTTTTTAAAGCTAACATTTTTTTAAAGAACAAAAAATAAACAACATAGAAATAACATACTAAAATGAGTTGCATAATGCACACTTCTAAACAAGCAGTACAGAACTATAAGGTAGAAAGAAAACATAAAAATCAAAGCATCTGCCCCACCGATAGCCATTGAGAAAATGAGCTAGTGCATTCTGGAGGCAAAATATGATGGAAAGTTTATATTTATGAACTGTTGTGGCCAATATCTGTAATTGTTGCTTTATACAGCTAATAATTTCCTTTTCTATAGGTATTTTAAAATCATCATTTTTTACCTAAAATATGTTTTTTCATTTTTTATGTTATACTGGGTTCTTGTTACTTAAATGCATAGTTAGCCCTTTAAAAAAAAAAAGACTACATTTAAGAACATTTTTTTTAATCTTAATTTAAATTATTATAATTTGGGGATATGATAGCAAATGGTTCATTTTCCACTAAAGCAGCAACAACAATAAAAGAAAAAAGTATAAAAAACTGGCCAAGCAAAAACAAGTAAAAAAGTTCACTCTATACTAATGCATACCATTGGTATAAAATGAAAGAGCTATATTTTTAAAAAGAAAAAGAATTAATCTTCCTCATAAATTCGGTATAGTTTTATGCTACTTACAATGTGTTGGAAAAAAAACACATTGGATGCAAATGTACATTAAAAAAAACAATGATACTTATGTGTCTTAGTTTGAAAAAAATATAGAAAGAAACAGGATCATGTAAATAACCTGAAGCTGCTTACTGAAGTGTAATTTTTAAAAATTTTTAATTAAGTTTATTGGGGTAACATTGGTTATTATAACTATATAATTTTCAGGTGTATATTATCATTTGGCATCTGTATATTCTATTGTGTGATTACCACCCAAAGTCAAGTTGCCTTTGGCTACCATATATTTGATCCCCTTTATCCACTTCACCCTCCCCTACCCCTATATTTGACCCCCTTTACCTTCCCCCTCCTCCCTTACTCCACTACTAACCACTACTCTTTATAATCTTCTGGTAACCACTAGTCTATAGTCCATGAGTCTCTGTTTGTCCTGATCATTTGTTACTTTTATGGTTTATAGCCCATATATAAGCGATATCATGCGATTTTCAACTTCTGGTTTTTTTCACTTAGCAAGATTATCTTGAGGTCCTTCCATGTTGTCGAAAATGGCAGTATTTCATCTCTTCTTATGGCTGAGTAATATTCCATTATATATATGTACCACAGCTTTTTAGCCAATCATCTATCATAGGATACTTTGGTTGCATCCATGTCCTGGCCACTGTGAATAATGTTGCTATGAACATTGGTGTGAAAATATCTTTTTTGGATATGGGTTTTCAAGTCTTTGGGGTAAATACCCAATAGTGGGAATGCTGGATCACATGGTAGGTCAATTCTTAGTTTTTTGAGAAACCTCCATACTGTTTTCCATAGTAGTTGTACTAATTTGCAGCCCCACCAGCAATATATGAGGATTTTTTTCTCCACATTCTCTCCAACATTTGTTATTACTTATCCTGTTGATTATAGCTATTCTAAGAGGTGTAAGATGATATCTCATTGTGGTTTTGATTTGCATTTCCCTAATAGCTAGCAATGTTGAGCATCTTTTCATATATTTGTTGGCCATTTGTATGTCTTCTGGAGAGAGGTGTCTGTTCAGGTCCTCTGCCCATTTTTTGATTGGATCGCTTGGTTTTCATTGTTATTGCATTGTATGAGTTATATGTATATTTTGGATATTAGGCCTTTAACAGAGTTGCTGCTTGCAAATATATTTTCCCATTTGGATGATTGTCTCTTTACCTTGTGAACAATTTCTTTTGCTGAGCGGAGTCTTTTTAGTTTGATGTAGTCCCATTCATTTATTTTTGCTTTTACTTCCCTTGCTTTTGAGGTCAAATTCATAAAATCCTCTTTAAGGTCCTTGAGTTTCATTCCTATGTTTTCTTCTATGCATTTTATTGTTTCAGGTCTTATATTTAGATCCTTAATCCATTTTGAATTAATTTTGTTGTGTGGTGATCGACAACAGTCCAGTTTTATTCTTTTGCAGATAGCCTTCCAGTTTTCCCAGCACCATTTATTGAAGAAGCTTTCCTTTCTCCACTGTATGTTTTAGGTTTTTTTGTCAAAAATTATTTGCCCATATAAATATGGGTTTGCTTCTGGACTCTCGATTCTGTTCCACTGGTCCATTAGTCGGTTTTCCTGCTAAAACCATGCTTTTTTGATTACTATCGCTTTGTAGTATAATTTGAATTTAGGTAGAGTGATGCCTCCAGCCTCATTCTTTTTTCTCAGGATGGCTTTGGCAATTCAGAGTCTTTTGTGCTTCCATACAAATCTGATGATTTTTTTCAATTTCTTTTAAAAATGCCAATGAAATTTTTATTAGGATTGCATTAATCTGTATAATGCTTTAGGTAATATGGTCATTTTTACTATGTTGATTCTTCTGATCCAAGAACATGGAAATCTTTTTATTTCTTTGTATCTTCTTTTATTTCTTTTAACAGGGTCTTATAGTTTTCATTATATAGGTCCTTCACTTGTTTCATTAAATTTATTTCTAGGTACTTCATTGTTTTTGCAATTGCAAAAGGAATTATTTGTTTACATTTTTTTCTGATGCTTTGTTATTAGAGTATAGAAACATGGATTTTTGAATGTTGATTTTGTATCCAGAGACTTTATTGAATTTGCTTATTGTTTCTAGTTCTTGTGGAGTTTTTAGGGATTTCTATATAGAGAATCATGTCATCTGCAAATAGTGACAGTTTGACTTCTTCCGTTCCTATTTGGATGCTTTTTATATCTTTCTCTTATCTGCACTCACAAAGACTTCCAATGTTGTATTGAATAAGAGTGGCAATAGTGAGCAGCCTTGCCTTGTTTCTGAGCTTAAAGAGAAGGTTTTTAGTTTTTCACCATTATGTATACTGTTGGCTGAGGGTTTGTCATAGATGGCTTTTATTATGTTAAGGTAATTTCCTTCTATATTAATTGTGTTAAGTATTTTGGTCATAAATGATGTTATATCTTGTCAAAGGCTTTTTCTGCATCTATTGATATAATCATGTGATTCTTATTTGTTAATTTGTTTGTATAGTGTATCACATTAATCAATTTGCATATGTTGAACCATCTCTGTGCCTCTGGGATAAAACCCACTTGATCATGGTGTATAATTTTTTAAATATGTTGCTGTATTAGGTTCGCTAATATCTTATTTAGGATTTTTGCACCTGCGTTCATGAGAGCTATTGCTCTCTAGTTTTCTCTTTTTGTTCTATCTTTACCAGGTTTAGGTATCAGAGTAATACTGGCCTCATAAAATGAGTTAGAAAGTATTGCCTCCTCTTCTATTATTTGGGAGAGTTTGAGGAGAATAGTTATTAAATCTTCATTGGATGTTTGGTAGAATTCACTGGTGAAGCCATCTGGTCTTGGACTTTCACATTTTGGTGGGTTTTTGATGTTCGTTTTAATTTACATACTGCTGATGGGTCTATTTAGATTTTCCAGTTCTTCTTGATTCAGTCTAGGAAGGTTGTATTTTTCTAAGTACTGGTCTATTTCTTCTAGGTTATTAAATTTGGTATTATACACTTTTTCATAGTATTCTTGTATGATTCTTTGGATTTCTGCGATGTCAGTCATAATTTCCCCTCTTTCATCCTTGATTTAGTTTATTTGTGTCCTTTCTCTTTTTTCTTTAGTGAGTCAAGCCAGGGGTTTATCAATTTTAATAAACTTCTCAAAGAATCAGCTCTTTGTTGCATTTATTTTTTATATCCTTTTTTTGTTTTCAATTTCATTTATTTCTATTCTAATTTTGATGATTTTTTTTCCTTCTGCTGACTTTAGGCTTCATTTGTTCTTCCTTTCCTAGTTTTTTTAAGATGAAGCATTAAGTAAGTTATTTGGGCTCATTCTTGTTTTTGAAGATAGGCCTGTAATGATATTAACTTTCCTCTTATGATCACTTGCCTTGTCCCAAAAGTTTCGATATGTTGTACCACCATTATCATTTGTTTCTATGTATCTCTTTATCTCTCTTTTTATTTCTTCTCTGACCCAGTTATTCTTCAGTAGCATGTTGTTTAATTTCCATGTATTTGTGGTTCTTTTTGCTTCCTTTTTGCAGTTGATATCTAGTTTCAAAGCATTATGAACAGAGAATATGGTTGGTATGATTTCAACCCTCTTATATTTGTTGAGGCTATCTCTGTGTCCCAGTATGTGGTTGATTCTTGAGAATGTTCCGTGTGCACTAGAGAAGAATGTATAAGCAGCTGTTTGGGGATATAAGGCTCTGTAAATGTCAGTTATGTCCAGTTGGTCTAATGTGTCATTTAAGGATGTTATTTTATTATTGATATTCTGTTTAGAAGATCTGTCCTTATCTGACAGTGGGGTATTTAAGTCTTCTACAATGATAGTGTTTTGGTCTGTTTCTCTCTTTAGTTCTTTTAGTAATAGCTTTACGTATTTCGGGGCTCCTTGATTGAGAACATACATATTAATAAGCGTTTTGTCTTCTTGGTGCATGATTCCTTTTATCATTATAAAGTGTCCCTCAGTATCTTTCTTTACCATTTTTATTTTGATATCTATTTTGTCTGATAATAGTATCACTACTCCTGCTTTCCTCTGAATGCCAGTTGCTTGAAATATCATTTTTCACTCTTCTACTTTAAGTCTGTATTTGTCTTTGGAGCTGAATTGTGTCTTCTGAAGGAAACATATGGTTGTTTTTTTTTTTAATCTATTCTGCATCTCTGTGCCTTTTTATGGGTGAGTTTAGCCCATTTACATTTAGGGTAGTTATTGAAATATGAGGTCTTCTTATAGCCATTTTATCTTTTGTTTTCTGGTAGCTTAGTGTTTGCATTGCTTCTTTGTCCTTGTGTTTCTGTTTTCTTTATTTTGGTTGGCTTTTGTGGGTTTGCCCTCTGGTCCTTCTTGTTTTGTATTATATACAGCAGTTCTAAATTTTTGGTGTGTGGTTACCATTATGAATATGTAAAGGATAGTTATATATATACAGTCATTCATCTTCTTCTGCATGTGCCTTATCTCCATTCCCCTTAGCAGATTTGGATCTGTGAATCCTCTCATTTTCAGTCACTGTCTCAATTTGTTCCTATGTATGCTGAACGTTCATTACTATCTTGTTTTAACAATTCTCTTTTTATTATTTAAGTTTATGATGCCCTGTTCTTAGTAAGGGTTGCACTCCTCTGCTTTTATCAGCCTGCTAGTCACCTTACTCCTAATTATGTTTTTTGTTTGTTTGTTTGTTTGTTTGTTTTTGTCATTTAGTTTTAGGTGAGCTGACCCCTTTCAATATTTCCTGTAGTGCAGGCCTCAGAGTGAAGAATTCCCTCAATTTTTCTATATCTGGAAAGTCTTAATTTCTCTTTCATATCTAAAGGAGAGCTTATACATTATTCTAGGCTGGTAGTTTCTTTCACTTAATAGTTTAAATATTTGATTCCATTCCTTTCTGGATTGTAAGGTTTGTGCTGAGAAGTCTGAGGATAATCTAATGGGTTTACCTTTATAATTTACTGTTTTTTTCCTCCCTGGCTGCCTTGAGAATTCTGTCTTTGTTTTTGATTTTAGATCATTTTAATACAATGTGTCTTGGTGAAGGCCTTTTTGGTTTGAGATAATTGGGTGTTCTGTTTACTTCTTAAATTCCAAGCTCCAGCTCATTCCTTAGATTTGGAAAATTCTCATCAACTATTTGTCTGAAAATGCTTTCTAATCCCTGTTCCTTTTCCTCACCTTCGATAATGCCCATTTTCTTATGTTTCCTCTTCTGATGGTATCAGCTAGTTCTTAAATTTCTCTTTTATTATTTTTTATTCTTCAGTTTCTCTCTTCTTCCTTCTGTTTTATTTCTAGATTTCTGTCTTTGACATAAGTGATCCTTTCCTCCATTTGGTCGACTCTATTTCCCAAACTTGCTATTTTATTTTTTGACTCTTGCAATGTGTTCTTCATCTCCAGAAGTTCTATTGGTTCTTTTCAAGAGTTTCAGTATCCTTGCTAAAAAACTCATTTTGCTCATCTAGTTGTTTTTTTAATTCCTGAAATTGTTGACTTAAGTTGTTTTGTATCTCATTAATTTTTTTCAGAAGTACCATTCTGAATTTTCTGTCATTTAAGGTGCTTATTTCTATGTCTGTAATCTTATTTTCTGAAGATTTTTCTCTTTCTTTGTAAGATGCCTTGTCACCTTGGTTGTTCTAGGTGTTTAATAGACTATTTCTCTGCCTGGGCATTAATGGAAGTGTATTTTGCTTTTTTTCCCAGAAAGAAAATATATACAGGTATCTCCTTAGCCTATGACAAAAAAGGCACATTTCTTTTGGTTTCTAATAGGTGGCATTTAAGCCTCTTGGATTTCTGCTTTATATAAAGTCTTAATAACGCTTTTTAAATTTTCTTGCAGATATTTAGTCATGCTTGCTACCTTCAGTTTCAGTCACTGTCAGTGTCAGCGATAGCCTCAGCAGCATTTGCTTATATTCCTCTGGGGCTCTGCAGTGTTCCCTCTCAGAGGGTATGGGGGAGGGGCCCTGTGGCTTGAAGGTTAGAGGCTGCCAACTCAGCCTCAAATTTTCAACTGCAATTGGTAAAAATCAGCTGTTGTTCCTCTGCGGTCTCATCTCGCTTCTCTACTTTCTGCCCTGATGAATGGGCCCCCGCAGCCAGCTGGCCACGGGGACCGCACAACTTTTCCAGGCAGGGCTTTTCAGGGTACTCACTTCAGGAACTCTCCATTCCTTCTTCTTTCCCCCTCCTCCTACCGGGAGCTCCAGCGGCTGTGAGAGGAAGCTTTTTTATTTTTTATAGTCCTCTGCCTGACACCTGGGATTCTGACCTATGGTAGCTTTTATGCACAGATCTCACACTCAGATGTGCTGGTGAGCAGTTTGGGTGTTTTTTGTTGAGTTTAGATGTTCAGCTTATTATTATTTCAAGGGAAGAGATCTGGGGATGTCTCTCACTCTGCCATGTTTCCAAAGATTAAAGTGTAATTTTCCCCCTAAATTTTGTCCAAGTATCTTAGTTGTGAAGTTACTCAATGTTGAAGAATTTGCAAAGCTATAAATTTAAAAAATGAGCTAGCAATCAAGTACAAAATTTTATAACTGTAGCAGGATAAAGAATTCATCCTGCTTAACAGAGATTTATCTTTCTCTCCATTGTTTTGTTTTGTTTGGTTTTCTCTTCTTTATTTCATGAGAAGAAATGATTAGCCTGTTTTAGGACAAAGGCAAATAAGACAATTTATTTTTTAGTTACTTGTGATTTGGAGCATAACTTTCATGAGCCGTTGAGGTTGATTCAAAAATACCATGAAAGAATATATGCAGAAAAGAGAGAGGCCAGAATTCTGGAGTAAGGATAATTGGAGTGAGAGTGGCAAGCATGCTGCTGTTGAGTTTAGCACAATTCCTAAAACATATCAGGAATGCAACAAATTTGAGCTGAACAAATGAATGGATACATTCATAACCATGAGTGTGGAAATGTTGCATATGAGTTGACTTCTAAATTTTCAGTGTTTTCGAATTTTCTTATCTGACAAATTCTGAACAGTGAATCAGGGATTTTAACCTCTATATCACAAGTATTGAAAGAAAAAAAAATAGAAGTGATGGTATTTCTATAAACTGTGTCCAGAAAAGCAGAAATTAAGATCTGATTTGTTTTAGACCTGAGTTTTATCATTAATGCCAATCACTATGTTTTAGATTTTATTTTGTGATTTATATAATGAAAATTCAGAACTCAAGTCATCGGTTACCATAAATCACATTCAACAAAGAGTAGCTATTAAGTTTTTTTTTTCGAGACAAATGGATTTTTATTGTGTTCCTTGAATTCATAGCTTTATGGAAGATGCCCAGTCAAAGATAGATTGTGACCTTGGGAAGCATTTTCCAAGACTTAAACTATCTTAAAAGAATAAGAATTCAGAAAAAAAAATCTTTAAATTAAACTCCAAAATAACTTTCCACGTGAAATCAAAGCCATCCATCAAAAGTAAATTTCCTAAAGCTTACGTTTTGATATCTGCTCAGTTTTTTCGTTCCCTTTATTTTCATTGGGTATTTATAGCAGTTTAAAATTTTTCTAAGGAAGAACATCTAACTCGTCTATGACTGTATTTTCAATGAAATGATAATCTGCAATGCCAGTTTTTAAAGTTTATATTATTCATATTTCCATGATACAGAATGATTAGATTGTATATGCTGTTGTAGGCTGCCAATTTTAGTTTTGTTTCACTCACATGTTCAATTAAAATATTGCTTCTTTCTTTCTATTTATTGATCTAATTTTTCCCTTGAAGTCCCCACCCTCCAATGAGAAAGAACAGAAAAAAAAACTGGATCTTGCTTTTTTAAAACACAGGTAAATATTTTAGGTGAATGTTCAGTCTTCAGTATTCTGGACCTTTCCAGTTTTTACTCAAGGAGGCACCTAGTAGTCCAGCATGAAAAAGTTGAAGGGAAGAACTCTGCTTGGCCAACCTTGGTTCATATGCTCTCTTTACATCAATCAAGTGTGGATACAGAGGCAGAATTACCTAGGTAGTATATGGAATGATCCACTTGGATGTCATGAATAAAATAGGAGAAATGTTTTCAAAAAGACAAAAAAAAAGGTGGCAATAATTTAAGGATTTCAAAACAATGTGTGCAGATCATGGGTGGTATGTGGAAAGAGGAGCTGAAGTAGAAATCAATAAAAAGCAGATGGAGATACAGTTTTGAACTTGTACTCTTGGGAGTTGGAGGAAAGGAGTTAGGAGGGCTGTGCCTGACCACCTGTTGTTAAGAAAGAATTATTAAGCATCTAAATAGCACTGAAATAATTTTCAACAAAGATGACAGAGAGAGAGAGAGAGAGAGAGAGAGAGAGAGAGAGAGAGAGAGAGCAAGAGCAAAGAGAGAAAAAAAAAGAAAAAGAAAAAAAAAGTAAAGGTGAGAAAAATATTGAATGAGTTCTCAAAATGTTCATGAAATTTGGAAGCTTGTCTTTGGGTGGATTCCTTACCCACATCCTATGATGTTCAATTTCAATTTCATTCTTGAGGTAGTTATTTATTTCCCCTAGGCTGCATTCTGGCTTCATAATGCCTTCCGTGCCCCTAAAATGGTAACCCCGAAGTCAATCCTGTGTCTCTCTTAAAGAAATCACAGTTCAAAATAGAAGACCCTTTTTCCCCTCCCCACCCATCCCCCACCACCAGAACTTTCTTTTTTAGATGCATTTATCAAAATTCAATATTAGAAAACAAAGTGATCAACTACTTTAATCTATAGTGTAAATCGCCTATAGTTTTTTTTAATCCTTTTAGTATACTTGTCTTTCAAGAGAAAGTGAAAAATAATAGACCAAGAAAGGAAGCTGTTACAAGATTAATGTGGTAAATCCTTAAATCCTATAAATCTAAAATTCTGACAAGTCTTGATTTTATTTTGTTTTTCTACACTGCCTAAAATCCCATAATTAAAAATTAACTCATGTTAAAATAATTTTTTATTAAATGAGTACTCGAGAAGGTTAAGTAGGATAAGTAGAATGCAGTTATACTTTAATGCAAATTTGTTAATGTTCTCTAGCTTTTTTTAACCTGATATCAGTAGCCCAGTCTTATCCATTTATTCTCACATGACCTGGTTTGCAGACACTTTCATCAAGCCCACTGTATGTGTGCTGGTTTCACAATGTCTTCCTTAAATCTTGATAATGAAAAAAAAAATCAGTCTCATATATTTTTGGTGCTGTGAAAAAGAGTGCCCAGTCTTTTTGACAGGAAATCTATTGTTGAGTATTTATCTTGTTGAGATAAATTTTTAAAAGGAGTGGTTAAATTAATTACTTTTTTTTTCCTTCAGTGATATGTAACTCTTAAAAATAATAAGATAACTGTATGTTATAATTATGTAGAAAAGTCCCTATGATGTATTTTAAGGGGGGGGCACAATTAATGAATCAACAAAGTATAATAATTTTTGCTTATTTTTTAAGTATATACATTTGTGTATATTTATTTACTAGTATATGACTTTTTTCTTGAAATCAAGTCAAGAAATTATTAGCAATGATTTCCTTTAGAAAGAATAATCTTTATAACTTCATATTATTTTTTAATATTTGGGATTTCTTTCTATAAGTACCTAGTGTATTAGTTTAGTTTTGTTTTGTTTTAATTTCAGTATATATTCAGTTAACCTATGGGTCATTTGTGTTTCCTATTAATATATTTTATACTAAACAAACTTCCCAAAATGTGAGGAAACACCATTTATAATTCACTGACGGGAAAAAAAAAGATGTCAATGTGAAATGTATACACAACTTCCTAGGTGTGAAAGAACAGATGAGTCCAGTGAAATCACTTTCTCCCTTGATCTAGAGACCAGATGTTCTCCTTGGCCTTCCTCAAATGACAAAGACTAATAAGAGTTTAGAAAAATATATAAAATACAAGAGAACAAAATGAATGGCTTAAGGCAGAGTTGTTTCACAGAGCATCATTCTGTGAAATGTGTTGCAGTAACAAAATAAATATGAGAAAAGCTGGCTTTAATAAGAGTTAAATTATTTATCACACAAGCATACTCTGGATAACACCAACATAATTTGTAACAGTCAAAGAGGGTATGCAGTCTTTAGTTCTCTAGTTAAAATTCCTAGAACTGAGTTCTAAATAATATCCATTTTATAAAATGCTGTGGTAGTACTGTTGGTGAAGAGAAAACTAAGATTAAATATCTATTTATAGAAATGCATACTATATGATGCTTTGTAGTTTCAAGAAGTGAAATAGATATTTGATTTTGTACTTATTAACACCTGATAAAAAAGATTTTAATGCAAATCTTTGTTGAAAAAAATAAAATATTTAAGAGAGTCACTCTTTCCTGATACTGAAGCTAGTAAAAATATCAATAAAGAGACTACTAGGAGATTTTATTGGTTAAAAATTCAAAAAATTTGGATCAATATGACAGCATGCCCTTTCTGCTCCTACTCTGTGGTAGATGAATGAGCTTGAGGAAATATCACAGTGGTGCAAATTATCACCACATCAGTTCATGATCTTCACTGTCAGCTTGATACTAAGCATTATTTTATCCAAATGTGCGTCTTCTTCATTCTTTAAATCTATAGATTGTTTCATCTTCTCAGCAGTTAAGAAGCAAATAAAGTTTTCACTTCTGACCTCTCTCAATTCTCTGGTCCCATTCTTAAGCCTTCTAGGTAAAAACAACCCTCTCACATTTGAAACTCAGATTAACTCTTTTTTCTATATTTTTCTACTTGGTTCTTTTTTTATGACTTCTATTTCTTTAATGATATTTTTTATTTGGTGATACATAGTTATCCTAAGATTTTGCCCCTGACTTCCTTCCTTAGGCTCCTTGAAGATATTCAAAACAATCTATTTAAAATCTTTGTTTACTTATCCAATGATTGCACTTCTTCAAGGACCATTTCTATTAATTGATTTTTTTCCTGGTTTATAATGTTGTTGTTGTTGTTGTTGTTGAAAATAGGACATTGTAAGTATTATAATACGGCAATTTTGGAAATCAGATTCTCCGCCACCCAGAATTTGTTGTTGCTTCTTCCTGTGGGTTGTTATTGTTTGTTTGCTTTATTAACTTTCCTAAGGTACTTTTGTAAGTCTGTATTCTTCATTGTGTGTCATCACTGAAGTCTCCATTCTATTAGTTTAGTGGTTAGCAAATGTTTTGACAGAGATTTCCTTAAACTCTTAAGGCCAAAAAAAAAAAAAAAAACTCTCCTACTCTTTGTAGACTGGCTCTGCAGGAGAGCACACCTTCAACACTTATGAAAGCTATTTAGAACTTTGCTTTAACCTTCACTTTCTGTTTTTGTGGAGCCTGAAGGTCAGCCAGAAATAAAAGCTTAGGGTTTTCTTAGGTCTCTTCTGAGCATGCATCAAAATTTTCAAGTTTGTGTCCTACTTGATTGCCCAGTATACACAAACTTCTAAAAGTCTTATTCTCCTATGTATCTATTTTCCCAATTTCTTCCTTCCCAGACAACCCCTACTATTTCTTGTCTACACTTCTTATTGTATTTAGAAATTCAGCAAATGCCACCCAGAAGTCACCTCGGTCACTTCATTGTAAATAAAGCCAAGCCCTTTCATCAGTCTTTCAGGAAACCACCAGACAAAATAAAATCTTTACCAAAATTACTTGAGAATAAGGACCATATTGCTCCTTCTGGCACTGGCAACCTGTGCTAAGAGTGTGAACTACCATATTTATGGCCAATATCAATCTGGAGGGTGAAACATGATAAGCAACAGATATTTCTCTTTTCCACAGCTTTCTTCCAACACTTTAAAAGTCTGTTCCAATCTTCTCCAATACAAACAAACCAAAACAAAGAAATTTTTTAAAAACCTTGACCCCTCCTTCAACATAGCATTACCTTTCTTCATCCAAGCCGTTCACAAAAATGAACATAGCTTCCTTTCCTACCTCTATGTCTTCCCCTTTTCCATGAAGACCATTCAAGTGAAACAAAACCCTTGATTAATTTGATCTTGCTGTAGCTAATATATAATGTCACCATACTAAGTATGACCGGTTTTTTGAACTTTTATTTTTTTACTCTGTCCTTTCAAATCTGTGAGTTCTTCAGAGCTAGGACCATGCCTTACCTGTTTTTGTATATTAAAAACTTAGTAGAATGTCTGGCATATGTCAAGAATTTAGTACATGTGTTGAATCACATCTCCACAATTGATACAAGAGCAAGTTTATAGAACTAGTCTTTATACATGCCTCAACTTAAGTCATTTGTATTATTCCACAATGAAATTAATTTTAAATGATTTTGTAAGGAGATGTAATCATGCAAACCAGATGCACAGCCCTCTGACGATCTCACTTCATTTCATAATGCATTTTAAACATCTATAGGAATGAATGAACTGAGTATTTATCAAGAAACTTGTGTTACCACAAAACTTTTAATAAAGAGTAAAACTTTTAAATTTGAGTTTACATTATTTGTATAAAGTCTGACATGAGACATTATGTTATCATTTAGTTAAGGGCAGATTAAGGTGACACTAACAGTCACCTGTATACTAGGTAGAGTTATAAAATCAATCTGACTATGACATATAATCAAACTGATGACCATCACACTTCAACAAAAGTTAGCTAATGAAGTACCTATGGGCAGCACCAAAATATTGCTCAGAAGAGCATTTGGAGACCATTCTAACACAGAGACAAATGAAGATCACTTTTCCAAAATTCTATGCCATTTAAACTGAAATGCTCTTCACCTGAGAAATTTTCAGAATAAGCATCATCAGTCACTCATAAAACAATAAAAAAATGATAAGCTTAATAAACATCCTGAGAGACAGAAGTCAGAGTAAGTAGTCAGGCGCATAAGCACAGAACTCATTTGCTATATCAAATACATCAGTTTTTAGTTTAATTACCTGGAACAAATAGTCTAATTTTATGTATCCAAGTCTTTCTATTCTTGAAATAATTATAACATTTACCTAACTCTTTGAGTCAGGCACTAATTTAAGTGTTTTATGTATGTCAAATTGTTCAATCTTCTAAGGTAGGTGTTATCTTACAAATAAGAAAACTGAACCCAAAGAAGTTAAATGCCTTGTCTTTTTACTACACAGGTGATAGTGAAGTCAGGATTTAACCCAGAAGAAATGACTCTAAAGTGTTTTCTATGACTCTTCACATTCTCTCTTTTTAAGCAGTAGTAATCATATAACAACCCATCTTTTAGATTTACTCTGATTAAACAAAATGATATAGGTATAATAAGGGCAGTATCAGTACCTCAGAAATTAAAAGCTCTCATAATTATCTAATTATAAGAAATGTAACTATCCAAGGAATTTCACAAACTATTTTGATTTCAAGCTATAAGAACCAATAACTAAATTATTTTATTTGTTTCTTAGTCCAGAAATAAAACCATGTGTTTATGGTCAACTGATTTTCAATAAGGGTGCCAAGATCATTCAAGGAGAAAAAAAATAATTTTAACAAATAGTGCTGGGACAACTGGATGCCACATATAAAATAATGAAGTTAGATCTTTATCTCACATAATATGCAAAAATTAACTCAAAGTGGATCAAATCAAAAATTGATACATGACACTTCATCAAAATTAAAAACTCTTTCAAAGGGCACTATCTGTTTGTGGAGTCTTCTTTTTCTATTTCACTGTATCATCTATTTCTCACTATTTTAAATATTTTGGTATTTTAATAAATATTTATACTTTATAATACAGTTACCTCACCCTTTTAAATATTTGACATTTTAATGAATCTACAACAGAATTTTTCATGGAACTCAAAAAGATAATTCTAAAATTTTCTTGAGAAAGCAAGAGACCAAGAATATCTAAGATAATTTTGAAGAAGAAGAAAATAAAGGCATGTTACCTTCCAGTTATGCAGATATATTTCTTGGGTTTTTGGTGTCATATCTATGAGACCATTGCCAAATATAACACATAAGTATTTACTCTTATGTTTTATTTTTCTTTAAGAGTTTTATAGTATTGCTTTTACATTCACATATTTGGTACATTTTGAGCATTCTCCAGGCTGAAAGATAGTAATCCCAGATGGCAATTCCAACATATACATCAAGCACATAAAAAGATTTTATTAATAATGTACTAATAATACAGTGAAATCACTGTTATTCACATTAAAATTATTGATTTTATATAAATTTTAACCTCATTATTTTTAAAAAAAATATATGAAATAAGGACAGAAAGCAGATTTTGGTTATTTAAAGCTGAACAATAAGGAGGGCTGGGGGTGATAGATAAAGCATATGCAATTTATTTTTACATAATAAAAGTGTTCAAAAATTTAACTACATTGATGTTTTTAGATATCTGTGAATATACTAAAATTTATTAATCTATGAGCTAAGATCAAAGAGTCGGCAATACTGTCTTTCTGGAGACTAAGTGAGGATCCATTTTCTCACCTTTAGGATGTTTCTTACACATGATTCCCTACACCTCAGAACCAGCAGTGTAGTGTTCCATCTGCCTCATGCATTCATCTCTCTGATCATAGTTATCTGCATTTAGGAATTCATGTAATCAGTTAGAGTCCACCAGGAAAATTGTAGATAATTGCCCCACATCAAGATCCATAACTTTAATTATATCTACAAAAACACTATCACCATAAAAACCTATTTCAGAGTATAAGAGCATGGACACTTTTAGAGGAATGCATTATTCTACCTATATGTTAAAAAAGAAATTGGTATATTCTTAAAAAAATAAACTAATAATTTTAGACCTTGGGAAATAAAAAGGATTATTAAGCAAAACTCAAAAACCTGCTCGAAAAGAAAAAAATGATATATTAAAATTAAGAACTTTGGAACACTAAAGTTTAGACTAAGTAAAAGTTGTACAGAAATATGGACCTATGTGTATGTTTGGATACATATATATGTATATATACACACACATATTTGTGTACCATTCCTATTCTTATTTTTAGCATATTCAGCACTTTTACTAATTAGTAATCTAAGTATGTTTTAGTTGAAAGAAACATAAAGCAAAATGAGAAGACTAGAGAAAGAGAACTTTTCTCACCTAATTACTTCCCATTGGTTAAAAGTTATAACTGTTTATAACTGTGCATTTCTATGTGACTGTATATGTGGTTGCTTAATTGCTAGTAAGTCAAATAACATATCTTCACCTGTGATGACACTTGCCAATGCAGATTAATTTTTCTCAAAGAGAAATATTCCTCTGAGTCATTCATTTTGTCTTTCTGAACAAAGAGTTGGGAAGAGAAACCAAGGACAGAAGAAAACAGGCATTTTAAACAGTAGTCCATGGTGGAGCTTTTAGTTTCAAATGGCTGAACAGATATTGGTTTTGCCTGTCACTAAAAATTAGGGTACAATTAACTGAGAAGCTCAGAACTGGTGAGGAGAAAATTTGGTCATTGAAAAGCAAGAGCAAGAAAGTTTCTGTGAGGAGGAGAGTCACTTTCTTCCTGCTTCAAGAGGAATGACAGCTACTGTTCTATGTTTGAATATCTATCAAGTGAGGCAGGAGGGCTCCAAACTGAAGAGCTGGTAAATAATATTATTATTTATTTTCTTCTTGCTCTCCAGGAAAAAATAAGCAATAATTTTGTTCAAAGTAAGCTTATCAAGAATCTGAACAGGTAAAATTGCCAAGATTTGGATATTGTTTGTGAGTGGAGCATTGCCAGCATTCGGAGTCGAGGATCTCCATCATTAAAGAGCATGAGATGCCACAGCTCCAGTGATAGGCACCAAGGGGTACTATCTGAAAGTGCTAAAGCTATGTGTACCTTAGCACTCACCGATGGAGATGGTTCAGCCAAACTTAAGAACTAGAGAACATGTGAGTTATCACAGTAATATGACCCCATGTAAGTGTTAGGGGCATACAGGTTATATAAATCACATATACATTTTCCACAACTGCCAACTCTGAGAAATCCCCTTTTCTCATGAACTTCAAAGCTGATAAATAAGGATGCTTGAAATCATAACAGCAACAACAGCAAGAGAAACCACAACAGCAGCATCCAACATTTCTGGTTTATTTATCCCATTCAACTCCTAGGGTGGTATCTGCCCAAAAGTTTCAAAAATATTGAAACAAAAATATTGGTTCAAATTTGAAGATAACAGTCTGTTTTTATATACTAGTTAATTAATCTTTGTTCTCAAGTTATATTTAAAATTTTTTCAATGCTGAAACCCATCTTCCTCATCATAGCATCTAGCAAATACACATAAAGTGGACAAATAATTATAGAATAACTTGACTGCTCCCACACACACAAATCTTTGTTCTCCTCTATGCATTCAAGTTATATTAGCAATTGTAGTTTTAGCTGACTATTGCTATACACATTGAAAAATTCATAACTTAAGAATATTCACTATCTAATTAGAATGCTTCCTCACTTAGACTAGTGGCATAAATGTCATATTTTTATATTTAATATCTTTATTTATTTTCTCTGTGTGCACATACATATTTTCTAATAAATTTGATATATCGCATGGTGCAAAGTGTAACTATTCCTAATTAGTTTGATCAAAGATATCATAGTCAGTGTTGAGTAATGGAAATTATGCTAATAAAAATTGTATTTCTCTTGACAGGAGAAAAAATGGTCATACATTGATTCAGTTTTCCCAGGCTTCCATAAAAAAATACTTTCATGTGACATATTTACAAGAGCACATAAATGTATATATAGTCATAGTTTATAATATTTTTAAAGGTCCTGCAGCAGAAGCAACAGGACAGCAAGATATTTCTGCTGACTCTTTTACTATCTGTGCCATTTTCTACTCTAGTCTATTGTGGCTTTAACTCTTATGCACTCTGTGAGGTTAAATGAGAAAACAAGAAATGGATTGACCATAAAAAGATCAAATATTTCTCTCTCATGTTATCCTTTCATTTCAGAGATTTTGATGTCAGAAGATAATAGAATGTCCTTATTAAGTAATGATTCATGCAATGACTATATATTGAGGAAAAAACTTAACTAACATTTATTAAATGTATAAATGTGTGAAGAGGTCAGTGGAAGATGAGCTGAAGCCAAATGTCTGGGAACAGATCTGGAAATGACTGCTTTCTCCAGAATAGCAGAGATCAGGAAACAAAAATTTTAGAAGGGACCATGGCACCTAGGGAACAAATATAAAATAGTTATTTCAGAAGATGCTTCTTGTAGATCCATAACTGGAGACAGTCCAAAGAAACAGTTTATAGAAGAAACTGAAGAGCCAGAACTGAGTTCAAATCTTTCCTCTTCTCCTAGGTACTCTATAATCTTAAACAAGTTTATGAGGTATGCTAAATCTTAGTTTCTTCATCTAAAGATATATCAACCGAAATGCTAGGCACATGGCAGATGTTTTATAAATTAAAGATTTTACCTCTTTTTTTCTCTCATATGTATTCACTTGTTTGTTCCCTCAATGAATAATTACTGAAGATAAAGTGAGACATGTTCTCATGGGTTTAAGAAGAGTTGAAACCTGACAGAAGATTTTTTTTCTGACAATAAGATATTTGCAGTAAGTTGGTAATTATGGTGAATAATGGAACCTAAACTAGCTAAAGAAGATAGTAAAGACATAAAGGGTTAATAGAAAAAAATGGATTAGTCAAGCCTGTGGTTCTCGGTCAACACATTATTAAAGTGAGATATATGCAGATATATGCTGTGAGAATAAAAGACAATAATCAAATTTCAGAAATTGTGTATTTCCAGGTGGTGAGAAGAAATCTATTCAATCTATTGTCACAGTCAAGAATGTGACAATAAGAAAGGAATAGAAGAAATAGTATTGAGATGAGAAGGTCATCTTGGAAGGCCATAATTGAAAGGCCAAGGTGTAAAGAAGATCAACACATGAAGAATATATGAAACCTAATGTGTTTTCACAGTAGATAAGGAATGGAAGACGTCAAATTCAAATAAATCTATGATAAAAGGCAAGGGATGTTCATGTAAATTGAAATAGAAAAAATAGTGCCCTGAGTATACTT
>PVKZ01002438.1:68619-225146 GCA_004027375.1 Macroglossus sobrinus
AGAGCCTACGTGCTAATCGCCATGTCTCGCTTCTGGACACCTGCTTGCTTGAAAAGTTATTGTTTGACTATTACTCCTGGAAACCTAACAGTTGCCCATGGGAACCTAACAGTTACCCATGGGAACCTAACATTTTAACAGTACACTTTCTGCTTCTGTACCCCTGCTTGCACAACCCACCTTTAGGTTGACAGGTAGAAAATAGAAGAAATATTAAACCTTTGTGATTTAGACAGAATGAAGAATGAGATTTTGGGCTTAAAACCCTTGTATCTTTATGTTTCGGGACTGCTCCTTTGGAAGGACAGCCGCCGGCTAATAAACTGCCTCTAATATCAGAGCACTCAGGTTGAGTCTGGTTATTCCGGTCACAACACTTATGGCTATTGATATACCTTTGTACCACAATTACTTGAATTGATCAATCTATGAAAAACTACAAATTACTCATTTGCTAACTGCTCCCTAGAAACCATCCATCCTAATCTACTTCATGTTGCAATGGAAAATTTGACTCCCAGAGAAATAAAATGTTTCCCAAGATCACATCTTAAAGTTATAGAAAAATCAAACCTAAAACTCAGTCCAGTTTTCTTTCAATCCCATTAAATTAAGACAGTATTTTCCAAAGTACTCTCATAGTACAAATATTTGAGCTCTTCAAACAGACCAATAAATGTTACTTCTCTTTCTCACTCAAGTTCTGAAGTAGTTGGTTTAAAAAAATAACAATGCAGATAAGAAACAAAAATTACTTTTTATATAAAATCTAAATTATAGCCTATAGTTTAGTATGATAGTTGAAATGGATCAGCTAAATGAAATCCATAATTATAGATAATTACTGATGCCATCACAAGTGGTGCTTGGGGTCCCTACCTAGGTTAGAAATATGATATGGAAGAGCAGCAAATAGTTGCTTTCTAAGGAAGATCATGTCCAAAAGTTGAGTATGCTCAGTGGATTTATCTCAGATTTACTGACTAGATAAATCACTCACCTGAAATGAAGTGGATGATGGAACAGAGAGATACCAGGAGTGTTAAATAATCAACATCCCTTGACATGTAAAGAGGAATGGCTTATGTAAGGAGTTGGAAAGTGCTGTCTCTCAAATAACAAAGTAACCATTATCTGTAATGAAAAATACAGAGGGAACTCTATAAACTTATAATAAGGTAAATAATATTGACATTCATACATGAAATATAAGAATATAAATAATAAAGAGATGCTTTAAAGAGGTATAAATAGTTTTCAGAATCATAAACAAACCAGAAGAGTATGCCAATGTGAAAGTAAATAAACTATGGGCTTTGGAAGCCAGAGAGATGGAGAAAGAATCACAGAGATGTAAAATGGCAGTGTCACATCATTATTGTTCAGAAGATTTAATGTCAGATAGATATTTGAGTATTCCAGTCATAATTTTGAGAATATCCCTTTTGACAAGATTTATACCACTTCCAATTTTAGTCAGTGCATAATTAAACTATCCCTTTAATTTTATGCTTATCCTACATAATTTTGTATTTCATGTAGTTACAGATAATAGATGATGATAGATACATGATAGATAGATAGATGATAGATGATGATAGATAGATGATAAATAGATAGATAGATATAAAGATAAACAGCTGTTAGATAATAGATAGATAAATAGATAGAGAATATAGATATGGGAAAATGGTATAGAGTAAGTTGGCTCAAGAATTCCAATCTTCAGAGTTATTCATAAAGTTAGTTAAGCACATTCATTTTTTATCTCGATTAATGTAAATCAACTCTGAACTTTTACTAAGCTCTCAAAAATTATATTTTTATATAAAAAGTAAGCCCCAAGGTAGTCTTTCTGGCTATAGTCAGATGCCACATATTTTTATTTTGAATATCATTATAAAATAAAATATTCACTTCTCATTGTGTTAAAAGTCCAGACTACTGCTTGAAAAATTGAGCAACTGAATGCAGACAATAAAGAATGAAGGGCTCCAGGATCCTGATCTTGCTATTGTAGTTTTTATTATTTATTTTTTTTATTGAGATATTGACATATAACATTGTATTAGTTTTAGGTGTACAACATGATAGATGTATATATTGCTAAATGATTACCACAGGAGGTTTAATTAACATTACTTTTGTAGTTTTAACTCCAACTCCCTACTTTTTTTTTCCACGCATTTCCCATTTGCTGAAAGAATACTGACTGGCAATGCTTGCAGCTGAGTGTTTATCACAAGATAACTTGCAGATTATAGTTCTATCCATATTCTCGCTTATATTATTATTTTCTCATCGCTTTTCTATATCAATAGTCTTTAGAAACAAATGACAGTATTTTATTTATAACTTTCTATTTTTAGTAGTGATGTTTTCATTTACAAAATATAGTAATTCTCAATCACTGAAAATGTCAAACCCTAAATGTTCTCTTTTGTGTTGTTCAGTGCTTTGAAATTTACCACATACAAATTATTAAATACTGATCATCATATACATATCTGTTACTTTAGGATTAGAGACAAGTTCTGTTTAGAAATAACTCCCAAAACAGTTTTTTATATTTTATTTTCACATTGAAAACCAGATTTGCTTCAGCCTCAAAGAGCATGTTTATATAAAATTAATTTAATGCAAACAATGAGCTGCACTTTTTTTTTCTAATGAGAAATGGGTTGAATTTATTGGGGGTGACATTTGTTAATAAAATTATATAGGTTTCAAGTGCACGATTTAATAATACATCATCTGTATATTGCATTGTATGTTCACCACCCAAAGTCAAATCTCCTTCCATCACCATATATTTGACCCCCTTTACCCTTACCTACCTCCTCATCCCCCTTTCTCTCTGGTTACCACTCAACTGTTGTCTGTGTCTGTGAGTTTTTATTTGTCTTGTTTGTTTATTGCTCTCAGTTTTATATTCCACATATGAGAGAAATCATATGGTTTTCATCTTCACCTGTCAGACTTATTTTAATTAGCCTAATAATCTCAATATCCATCCAGTTGTTGCAAATGACAGCATTTTATCTATTCTTATGACTGAATAAAATCCTACTATATACGTGTACCAAAGCTTCTTTATTCAATCATCTATCAAAGTACACTTTGGTTGTTTCCATTTCTTAGCCACTGTCAATAATACTGTAATGAATGTTAAAAGTACAAAAAAATACTCATACAATTCAACAACAACAAAAAACAAACAATCTAACTAAAAAAAAATAGGCAGACAACCTGAAGAGACACTTCTCCCTAAAAGACATAAAAATGGCCAGCAGACATATAAAAAGATGCTCAACTTCATTAGCCATTGGGGAAATGCACATCAAAACTACAATGAGATACCACCTCACATCTGTCAGAATATCATCAGCAAAACAAGTAATAGTAAGAGTTGGAGAGGTTGTGAGGAAAAAGAAACCCTCATGCACTGGGGTGGAACTGCAAATTGGTACAGCCATTATGAAAATCAGTATGGAGGTTTCTCAAAAAATTAAGAATGGAATTACCATATAATTCTGCAATCCCTCTTCTGGGTATATACTCCCCCCCAGAAAAAAAATGAAAATATTTATTTATAAAGAAATATGCATGTCAATGTTCATTGCAGCATTATTCACAACTGCCAAGACATAAAAACTACTGAAGTATCTTTCGATAGATGATTGATATCAATGAGAGTGATCCACTTGAAAGTCCCTTTTCCTCTTTTTCATATACTCATTTTCTGGATATCACTTCTTTTCTCAATATCTTTTCCAGTCTTCCACTCTCAACACCAAATTGTAGCATGTGATAAATGAAGGAGGTATTTGCAAAGACGGTGAGAAGTGCTGTCTGTCTATTTTTACACATACCCTAATGAAAGAAATCAGGAGTAAAAATTATCTACATAAAATTTCTCAGGCTAATACTGATACACAGTAGATGAATTTTTTTTAGCCAAGTGTGATATGTCTGTATATCTATGTGAAGTCAAGTTGAAATTAAAACAATGTGCTCATTTATAAATAAATATCAGTCATAAGCAAGCTGCTTTAAAGATTGTAAGGAAAGCATAAGAGAAAACTGCATCCATATTGTTTGACTTGATGGTGAAATATTTATAAATAGGTCATAATGATTATCCTTAGTACTTTTGTCCCATCAAATATGTCCAGAAATTTAAAGGAAGCGCTTAAATTATCAGAAGATTTGACCTGGTTTGGGATTGAAAACCAAAACCTTATACATACCGTTCAAAAATCCTGCATGATTAGTAATCTGAAAATGTGGCAGGGTTGATGTATAGGGTGCATAGCAGAGTTAGGAGTAATATCAAAAGAATAAAGGTCTACAAGCAGTCAGGCCTAGAATAATAAGGACATCCCATTCACTCTTGCCATGTAATATCTCCAGAAATATACCATGGCTAGTAGATCAGATGCCAAGCAGCTAAGTGGAAAGCAGTAAAATAGATATGTGGTTTAAATAAATTACTTCCAGAAGCTGTGTTTCCAATCTATTAGTGTGGAACAAATTGTCTACAAAATCTGAGAACAGAACATTTATTTCTGTAAGCAAGTTAGTGGGGTAAATGACTGTGTAGTAACTTTATTCCTTGAAATTGCTTTTATGCATCTATTCTGTTACATTGGATTAAAAATACTGTACTTGTCACAGTTAATAATTAGATTAATAAACATGCCTAAGTAAAAATCAGTGCCCATCACATATTTTTGTTTGTTTTTTACCAGAGAAGACATTTATTTACCAGTAAAAGTTGGGTCAATTACAATTTAGAACAGTAAAAATCACTTTATTTTTTCTAAGTTAAATTAAATCCCTCTAAGGGAATGATCTTTGACCAATGGACAACAGGGAAAAGGAAGGAAGCCTCTTTGCTCTCTTCCATGCACTACTCCGAAGTATGGTTCTGCACGACCATCCTTTCTAAGAACTACTTTTGGAATAGTACATGGAAGAGAGGAAAGATGGATCATTTACATTTGGTTCCCTCCTTCCCTCTGTTGATTAATTTATTTAGACAGCAACCTGATCAAGACAAGAGAACCAAACACTAGCCATTAAATGTTTCAGGCAGAAAGTGATACTTTTCTCTCCTGCTAACTTTTCATTGCCCAGAAAAAGTAATACAGATATATGTAACTTTAAAGGTTAAACAGTTAAAACCATTTATGTACCATGAAAAAGAAAAAAAAAACAAGATGTCAGAGTATGTGAGTGATGTCTACCACACACACCCTCAGTGTTCACATCATGTTTCTCTCCTAACTGAGACTCAGTGCAAGTGAGGCCAAAATCTCTATCACTCCAGAGATTTTTTTTAAGTTACTTTCCCAGCATTCAGGAAGCTAAATCTCTGTCTATCTGTCTATCTTTAGGGTCAGGCTGTTCCAGTATACCCCACTATTTCGGTTAGGGATACCTAAGACACCAAGGTTCAGTCTTGAAAAGATTCAAGGGCTTTCACTGACAAAAGGCTGTGGCAAAGGCCCTGCAGCGATCAAGCCGTGGTCCTTCCAAGTGTGAGGCTGTTTAGTTTCTTAAAGAGGTGGGTACAAGTATTGTAAGAGAAAAAAAATACCTCACATCGCTTTGAGTACAGCGGAATAATACACAGATGATTCTGCCACACTCGTGATGAAGAAAAATACAGATTTTGAGATCTGACAGATCTGCATTCTAACACTGGTTCTTACTCTAGTTACTAGCGCACTCCATTTTGAGGAACAAAGTTTTCAAAGCCTGTAAATTATAATTCTCTCATTTACAATTTTTTTTAAAGTAGTAAATATCTCAAATTTTTGCGAGTTAACTAAAAATATACATTTAAAGAATTGGCAAGAACATAATTAATGTTTTACAATTTTACTTTTCTTTATTTCCTACTAAAACTAAGACAGATTTAGAAAATAATCATTTCAGTACTTAAGATTTTGATTTCAGGTTACTAATTTAATTTTGTCTAAAATATATAACATAAAAATGTACTAAAATTTGGTTAAATTTATATCAGTGTTGATGTTCTTATTTTTTCCTTTTTCCTTCTTTCTTTCTAATAAAAGATTCCAAGTGAGTCCAGATTATTCCTTGGCCACTACCACACAGCTGGATGAAAAAGAAAAGAGAAAATTTACGTACATAGACATTTGTAATCACCTAACATGATGATTTTTTATATCTGTATAATTCTTTAGTTAACAAAAGATGTAAATACATATGGTCTCATTTAATTTTCACAATGCTTTCCAGTACCAATATAAAAATGAGGAAACTGTAGAATACTTGGCTAAATTTTTAAAGTATTAATTTACATGATCTATAAGTAAATTCAGAAAAATTGTAGGGTTTGAAGGAATCAGAAAGGTCTGTGAGATAGATATGTATGCTAGAAAAAGAGAAAATTAAAATAAGATACTGTCTTTACCATTTTTGTTCATCCAGAAATATGAAAACATCTGGACATTGAAATATCGTTAGCAAAGCAACCAATTAATGATGATAATCAAGCAAGTAGTTTTTGGTGTACACAACTGAAACACAGGTGATATTCACTTTAGCTTTTCTAGAAGATAAATTGATGAAATAAATGCACAATGGCTATGGCAATAAATATCATTTTAGAGTTTAAATGTCATGTAGTAAAAGTCAGTTACAGAAAAATCAGTTTTCCCTTATTGCAGTCTTCCAGACATCCAAGCCCTGTTCTTCAGAGGAACAGAGGAAAATTTTCTTCCCTTAAATACTTCCAAATTTTTTTTCCAAATAATATCTTTATACTGTTTTATGTGTGTGTTTGTTTTTTTTAATTTTAAACATTCTATTGACTTCTGGTTATGTTAATGAGGATTTAACTTACTTTTCCTGCTTCCCAAGCCTCTGCCTGCATCGTCATGTCACCATTTAAAGTTAAATCGGTTATCAAGGTTTCTTTTATTACTACTAAGTGTCACTTACTACTGAGCCAACAGGTACAATACTTATGTGTTCTTTTTTTTCTTCCTGGAGCTACTAATTTCACATTTTTATTTACTTAGTTTTATATGTACCTATCACTTTCTACAAATATTACAAGCACACCAACAATTTTTCTAAGATCTCAAACACACTGAATAATGTATCAGAGATTTTTGTTTTTTTCTTCCATCTTTTCTCACCTACCAGCCCCAAGGGATAATCTCACAACCATTTGTCCCACACAAGTCGGGTTTGCCCTGCATTAGTTTAGTTGTTCTTTTAGCCTAATGTACAACTGTTGTCCAAGGACCAAACCTTCGGTGTTAGATTCCCTGACTCATCATTCTTCTGCTTTCCTAGCTTTGAATTATTAGTCCTCTTGACTTGGTATAGAAATCTAAGCTAAAAAAAAAAAATTTATCTCAGAATTTTGAAAGCATTATGCCATCTGTCCAACATCTAAGAATTTTTTTATATATATGTATATATAATTTAAGCTAACATGTTCATTTTAAAACCTATTTATTATTTCTGATTATTTTAGTTTTCTAGCATCTGTTTTATCTTTTAAATAGATGAAACATCTTTTATCTCTCTGATGATATTAATTATAGAATATTTTAAATTTCTCTCTTTGCTTCCTGTTTGTTTCTTTGTGTAACTCTCATGTTGGATAATTTCATCAAATGTCAGTCATCTTTCACTCTCTAGTTTTAGTTAGAAGGCTGATTGCAAGTTGGGTATAGAAAATCCTTATCTTTTAGGCCTCACTGTTGGAATGTCAGGCAGGTAACTGAATGTTGATTGGTGTACCCACAATTGCCACTTTTTCCAGACAAAGACTCCAGTCTCCAGCCTGCAGCATTTTCACCTGTCTACCAGAATCATGAGAGCAGAATAAAAAAGGTAGCTGAGATTCTCAACATTCAGCATGCAGCTTTTCACTTGACTTCCCATTTTAATTCCCACAGCTCATCCTCAACTTCTACTGTGACTAATGAATTAGAAACTGCAGCCTTTCGGATTTTACTTCTCCACAGAATCTACCTCTGGTCCCCTCATGGGGCAGGATTAGTCACTGGATTGTGCTTTGACAGACTTGTCAAGCAACTCTCTGTTTATACCACTTTAATCAGGATCAACTTTTGTGGTACTTGGAGCCTCCAATTTCTGAGTTTTTACTAGATCCTAGAATTCAATTATCTTGTTTTTTATTACTGTCTTCTTCTATTGGTTCCCTCTCTTCTTCTAAGCCCCCATCATTTTTTTATCTTCCAATACTATGTTGACATCTCCTGTTTATTAGTGTTCTTACCTTCGATTCCTCTTAAACTTATGCATTTATGAATTTTAAATTCATTGTAATTTTCTATTTTTAGTCAGAAGTCTAGTTTACTGATTTAATCTTCTTTCTAACCCAGAACACTGGAGAACATAATTCAGACACAGTGGCACATTTATGGAAATATATTCAAGGTAGAATAAAAAGAATGTCATATCAGAATCACTGGTAGTTAGAAAGAGAACATGTATGATTGAGCTTCTCTCCAGACTAGGTTTGTATATGGAAGAGACCAGCCCAGACTCAAAACATATATGTGATTTTTTTAGGCCCTACCACAGGCCATTACAAAGACTTTACCTGGCAGGCGTCACAGGGGAAAGCTGTCTCTCCACACCAGACTTGGTGCATAGCCCGTGCATTACAGTCTCTAAAGCTGTACTGACCAGCCACGTTCTCACATATCTGCATTCTTAGCCTAGGAACTTCCATTCCAAAGACACTTTACCTGAAACATTAAGAAAATGTCTTCTTCAAATGTTCCATTAAAGCCTCCTTAAGGAGATAGGGACACAGAGGGAAACTCAAAGGCACTTTTTCCTGCCTCTGATATAGTACACAGTACTTTTCCATTCCTAGATTTTTCTCTTGCCCTCCATCCAGCCTCAAGAAAGACAAAACTGCAAAGCCTTTTGTTCAAAGCTTCTTCAACACTGAGACAACTGCACTGATCCACCAGATACTTAACCATTGTGATGTTCTAGAGGGAAAATGGAACAGGGGAGAGTTAGCACTTTCTATGGTGCAGCTTCTTGCTTATACTATTGCTGTAAGCTATTAAAGTCTTAACTGTTACTTTTATTTATGGTTGTTGCTTTAATTAGTTATTTCAGCATCTGGCAGCTCAGATATCCCCAATTCAACTAAGCTCCACACACATAATCCCCTTCCCCAGATTTTCCAGGCCTAAATTCTGACCTAACCAGCACATTTACTTATCCAAATCACAGACATTTGTGGCTTTATAAAATTTAACTTTCTTGATCTTCAGCTTCCTTATTTGAAAATAGGAATAATAGCATTCACTTCTTTCAGCTTTGGGAGGATTCAATAAGATGGCTCATGCAAGAATCTTAGAAGTCTCAATTACATAGTAAATGCTGAGTCACTACTAATGATGACATTGAAGATGATAATAATAATGATTTAGGTTGTTCAATATAAGAAAACTTTAAAACCTATATATTTTCTTCATAGAGAAGTTGGAATCAAGTCTCTGGTTCATTTTTCTCACTAAAATATGAAACACCAATTTTAAATAATAAAGAACAAGGAGTTTCAGAAAAATAAATAGCTTGAAACTTGGGTCTTCAATTGAAATAAAATTTTACTTAAATTTTGGCAAAAAAAGTTCATTGCTCAGACTGTAAACCAAGCTCCCAACCCAAGGAAGCTTCTTGGGATTTCTCAGGCCTCCATTTATTTGTTCCATTTATTTGTGCTCTATAAAATATTTTTAAGCTTTCTTATTTGTATTATGGAATGTTATAAAGGCCTCAGCTGTCCCAAAAGATGATTTTTATTTTTCTTCTCTATGCCCATAACCATATTTATAATTCCAGTTCCGCAACTTGATGTCAAGAGAGTAGGCTAGAAACACACGAGTGAGATCCTGAGGGCTGGAAATCATTCCCCTTTCTGGCTCTCCCATGTTGTAGCTCCTCAGAACACATTGGCCCAACTACCAATACTTTTTCAAAATGAACTTCTCCTAATACATTATTATAAATAGATGCAAATATTTCCAAGATGCATCTGGGTGTGCAGGCATTTTCACCAACTAATTCAGTACACAGAGAAAAGATGTATGTGCTCTTTTCAACTCTGTAGGGAAACAGAAAAGACATTTAGAGAGATTAGCTTATGCAGCAGCCCTCTTTGTTTAGAAGCAGCAAGATTTTATTGATATTCATTTATTCACATACTCAACCATTGATGCAAGTCATTTTCAACATGTAAGGCAGCTCTGAGCTAGATAATTACTACATAATACCACTCCAAGGAAAAATTACTAATTTTATCTCCAGCTGGGCCTCTTGAATGACTACTTTTATCTGCACTGATCATCATTCCCCTTCTAGAACACAATCCATTCCATACAACAGGTTTTACTTTGTGTATGTTTATTTCATTAAATTGATTTCTTCTTTGGACAAACACAGTTATCTTGGTCATTGTGAAAACATAACCCCAAATAAATAGCTAATTAACTGTATATAGGAATAGAAAACAATTATTGATTTTGTTGAGGTGAGACAAGAAAATTATTTTTCCAGATTCTTTTAATATCTTTCACTTTTGAAAGCCCGTTGGGGATATTCATTAAATTATCAAAGCACCCATGAGAAGGTAATGAGAATGAGATGCAGTGTATGAGTTTTTTCTTTTGATAGATTCAGGAAAATAAGAAAATTATATAATAAGTAAATAGTAATATTAACATAATTTTTTGGTTTATTGCATGTTCCACATATGTGAACACTGACGATAAAAATGTAGATGCATTAATGGTTATATTGGGGCCAATCGTGTCATCTCATTTGGTGAAGAATGACTAGAATTATGAGGGTCTGAAATTATTCTCTTAGGAAACAATTCAAAAAACTATTAGTATATGTCTAGTGAAAATTAGCAAAAGTGATGAAAAGTACTTGAGTATTTTTCAATAATAAAATAAATTGTTTTATTCTTATGTGAGATGTTTGAAGCATTTCTAGAGAAATCAGATAGGAATGATTGAGCTACAAACAGGAGCTAAATTCCACTCAGTATATTAATAAGAACAATGGTAGAATAAAAATTAACAGTAGGAAGGAGACAGAGTATATGTTAAAATTAGATTTTATAAAATATGAAAATCCCTGTTTCTTCAAGATGCTTATCTCCAATTAGAAATGGTAAAATTCAATTTTATGAACATTAAAGAGAAGTATGCTCTGAAACAACAACTGATATAAATCTTTTGCCTAGTATTGATGGGTCAATTAGGAACTACAAAAATGATCATTCTTGTTTTATTTAAAAGGTTTTGGTTAAATTTCTTAGGTGAGAAATTGAAACCCCAGGTATCATTTGTGGCACCAGATGAGCTTTATGAGTTAAATGTCTTACACTTTCAATTTAAAAAATATTGTGTCTCATTCTAAGGGTTGATTTGTTATTATTAATGGATTAGGGTCACTCAATACTGATGACATACAGGTGCGCAACCAGTCTGCTTCAAATGAACACCTGGAACCCCTTGACTTGATGTTAATGTTAACCATAAAGCTGGTCTTATGCTCAAGCTTATTACAGAGAAGGGTTATTTGTGACTCAAAGTGGGAAATAGTAATATAAATTCTTATTTATGTGGAATAAACTAACAAAGACTTACAAAATCTTTAAACAAAAAAGCAAATCAGAAAATTTATTTAACAACATTTACTATGCCCCTAATCTATGTCAGAAACAGTGCTAGTGGGTGAGTGTGGTCTGTTTTTTCACATCATACTTGGCTCATCATGTGATTTCCAACTGAATGGAAAACAAGTAGATTTAGGTTTTCTGATGATCTGCATGATCACAGAGTGTTATCTTGTTCTGTCCATTAAAATCGGCATTCTTAAGCCTTTCTCAGCCATCAAATAAATTGTTGCTTGCTTTCTCCTGCAGTGTTAGTGTACCCTGAATCAAATGCGTTATCTGCGAAGTATTTCGGAGCTTCTAAACATGTCTACTGGTGCAGCGGTGACTTCTACCATTCAGAAACCATTTTTCATTTTATAAAAGCCTGGCATGGTGAGAGTTATCATAAACTTCTCACTGCCTTTAAAAGAGTATATGACAGAGATTGCTCTATCCACAGGTGAACTAGCAAAAGCCAGTCCAAACAGAGCAGCTCACCAAGCAAAACGCTTCCCAGATTATCTGTACCCAATTCCTCCTTTGCCCCCATTACGCATAATAATCTTTGTTTTCTTTTTTTCCATAATGCCTGACCCATTCTGACTTCATAGTTATCAGCTCCTTAATACAAAAGATACTCCAAATTTTATAGATTTTAATTTTCTTAATTTTCACAGTTGCTTTCTTTTATAATCTTCTATTATTTCTGGTATAATGTATACCTGAGTATGTTATGTCAAGCTTTATAAAGCACTTTCCTAAGGCAAAGGTTCAAATAAACTTGTATAAAATGTCTACTAGTGTACTCAGTTAATAATAACTGAGTAATGTTTTTATTTTGACCTTTAAATTTGGATGTTTCCTCACTCATATTTTTGCCTATGTTTCTAATCACTAACCTAGTCATCACCCTCAGTTTGAGCCCTTGTTTCTCTGTGTCATATTTCACCAGAGAGCAGTTAAATTATGCTAAGTGTTACCAGGATGAAAGCAGAAGGAATCATTTTCTACTTGGTTGATGTTGAATGCAAAATCATTTTCAAGTCCTACTTTCTCAAAAAATAATGAAGAGAACATATAAAATAAAACTTTGAAATGTTCAATTAACTAGCAATAATTACGGAATAAATTTTGAGACCTATTAATCTATTACTTAACATCTTAAATCTCCTTTTCTATTCTTCAAGGCTGTGGGAAGAGATTAAATTTCTTTCCTCCTTGCTTAGTCTGTAGCCCCTGCCCAGGTGCTTTGAAATCATGAATACCCAAGGAAAGTTTATTGTCTCAGTTATCAATAGATATAAAATTTTTGTCCCTGCCTCAGGGTCAACCAATTCTTATATTTACATTCCTGAAAAAAAAAAAAACATGACTTGATGTCAATAAACATAAATAATTGGAAAGATGTTTTGACATTGCTTTAGGAAATATTTATCTTTACCAAATCCACATGTCCATATACATATTTACAGTTTCTCTGCCTCTCTGAATATCATCATTTATGTCTATGTTTGCAGTCCTGTGTGTGAATATCAATTGGTTTAGTCAGTGATTTCCCATGCTCAAGAACAAGATTTCAAAAGTTCATCACTTTCCCCTCTTCTTCTGCAAATTCTGTGTTTTTCTAGAGGTATTCTCCCCAGGAAGCGGCCCTCACCTCTCCCAGTTTCTTTGTTTTCACAGTTACTTGAGGAACTCTGTGATAACTGTGGAAGATGACCTCTGCCTTGAACAGGGTAGTTCAATGAGATATTTCTTCAAATTAACAAAGGTAATATCAGTATGAAAGGAGAGAAATAGTAGACAGACTCTACACATAAGAAAAATAGCAAGAAAGACTCTGGGTAATAAATCCTCACCAAAGAGAAAAAATAGAAAGATAGAGAGAAAGAGAAAGAGAGAGAAAAAGAGAATGAATATTATAGACTAAAGTGGACAAGGATTATCAGTGCTCACAATAAACAAAAATGATGGCACTACATGGGGACCTGGGGCCAATGGAAGTAAAGAGAAGATAAAAGCCACGCATTCATGAGTTTAAATCACATGAACTCTGCTACTCAGAACACGAATATGTTTAAAAGGTACTTGAAATCAAAGAAATAAAATTGAAATAATACAGCATTTTTTATTAATCATATCTTTTCAAAAAAAGAACATATTACCATATTTTTCATTCTTCTAGGGTCTCTGTTGAGTTAAAAGAAAGTATTGTACAAGATCAGTTTAAAAATAAAAAAACTTTCAGCTTTCTTCCCATGTCTCAACAGAAAAGACAACTTGATTGATTAGATTCCCAGTCATTTCTGAAACAAAGAGTCCAGGCTACATTTATTCTTCTTTGTAATTATATTATTGATAAAACACAAGAAAATCATAATTATATTAATAGTTGAAGATTATAATATTTTCTAGTAAAAATTTTGCTGCCTTGAAAACAATGAAATATGTGAATATTGAAAAGAAATTAGCTAACAAGATGGGGGGATAAGTTATAAGGAAGAGAGTGGTAGAAGCACAATAATATCTTAATTTTCAAGGAATTTTCAAGGAATTCAGCACCATCTTCTCATATATAAGTTAAATGATTAGTATTTTAAGTATCTATAAAATAATCTCCAAACATTTTTTAATTTCCTTTTTAAATTTATTACTTTATTATGAAGATTTGCATTATTAAGAACCAGGAGGGGTATCTTGGCTGCAGAGGTCCCCCAGAGGTGTAAAATATTCCAGACCCATACCAGGCTCCCCAGGCTAGGGTTCTAGTGTTAGGAAGAGAAGTTCCCATAACTTCTGTCTGTGAAAACCAGGGGAGATTGTGGCGAGTAAAATAGAGAATGGCTATAATCCCAAGTGTTCTTCTTCAAGGGCATGCACATAGACTTATCGCTAACAGACCCACTTGCTCAGCTCCAGTGCTGGGGTAGCTATTCACAAGTTTCCAGGGACAAACAAGAAGGAACCACATCACCTGGCTTTAGGGTGAGGGCTAGAGGGGCAGTTTTCTCCCAGACAGAGTTCTGGCAAAAGCTAATGTTTCTTTGTTGAGCTGTCCTCTCACCCAGCCTGCAGAAACAGGCAGGTACCATATCTGAGTCTCCATCAACCTAGCTAAAACAATTTGCCCCACTCTGGTGATTCTCTGTGATCTTGCCCCACCCAACTTGCAGGCTCATTCAAATCATTTCCAGTGGCTTTTTCATACAAATGACCTGTTTTGGCTCATGCTGTAAACTTTGCTAAAATATTTCAAAGGTTCACAAACCTTAAACAAGCTACATCTGGCCTCCACATGCCCCATATCATTGCTAGGCATCTGGAAGCCCAGCACTAGTGGTAGCCAGCCTTAGTTCAGAACTTAACCTCTCGCAGGCACTTCCAAGCCCAACAAATTGGCAACCATCTGCAGATCACTTTGTAGCTCATGCCAAGTGATCCTGAGCAGGGCACAGGCAGCAGCTGACCTCGGCCTGCAACAGAGCTCCTTCCAGGAGGTCCCAGAACCAACACACCTGATGGTCAGCTTCAGACCACACCAAAGCACCACCCAACCACCTGCATAAATAACATAGCCAAAGAGTAGGCTGAACACGCACCAGAGCCCTGCTAAAGCCAATCCTGTTCTATAGGATTAGCACCTGCACGACAACTTCTCCACTGTAGTCATAGCCAGGCCTTACAACCAATCAACCTGAGGACCAGTCCCTCCTATTGATGTGCAAACAGGAACCAAGGCTCGACTGTAAGAAGAGACCACACACAACTCATATATAGGACATACCTGGAGTACCCAGTTCAGGTGATCAGAAAGATCGTGCTGCTGGGCCCTGTGGGACATATACTACATAAAACTACTCAACTAAGACCAGGAGACATAGTAGCTCTACCTTATACATAGAAACAAATACAGGTAAGAAGGCATAATGAGAAGATAAAGAAACATGTTCCAAATGAAAGAACAGAACCAAGTTTCAGATAATGAACTAAACAAGCATACAGTAAATAAGCAAGTTGTACTTGGAGATAGAGACAGGAAAGGCTAGCACCTTTGGAAGGTAAAGCATACTCAAATTAGAACCTAGACGGGTAGAGAGCCCCAAAGTTAAAGAAGATTGAAGGCAGAGACATCTCTGCCCAAGGTCTGAAACAGAAAAGAAGTCCTATAATACTTGATCAAATACAATATTTTAAAATACATAACACAACTTAACTAGCTTATGACATCATGTCTGAGACACAGAACTGTATCTGGCCAGTCAGCCACCCAAATCATCTGAGTGATGGTATCTTTATAATGTTACATATTTTTCAAATTAGACACTCAGTTAGTGCTCATTATGATGGAAAAGATATTTTGGCAGCTTGTCTTTCCTTCCTTTGCTGCCTCCAAGAAGACACGAAGACTTCTGGAAATCTTTCCACAAAGGCATGCAAGACATGTGTTTGTTACTGAGCCATTACAGCTATGCTGGATAAATATAAGGGAAGAAAATATTCTGGTCTCAAAATGCACAAGTTACAGATGGTCCTTTCACGTGGCTATGGCCAACACATCTTACTGGTCTTAGGAGGACAGAAAGAATAGTGAATAACTGGTTAATAACAGCCCAAAATAGGTGATTTTCTGCATTATAATTTAACTGTTAGTACAGGGCTTTAGAAAGAAACAATCATAAAGATAACTACTACCTATTTAAGATCTACATAGCACTAAGCAACATGTTATATATTTAACATCTCTGGTGATGTGACAGATGGTATATTTGGCCCTGTGTGTTCTTGAACATTTACTAGGAGAAGAATGAAAAAAGAAACAAATTGAACTTATTGCAGGGAAATTTGAATCACCCATGAGATGCTCTTTAAGGGAGGATATTTAAAATGAAGAATTTCAGAAAAAAAATGAATTAAAAAGAATTTCAAAACTAGACTAAGGTCTTCTTCTGTATGGTTATTTTGTAGAAACCAGTGGTCCATGCAGTATCCCTGTAATACTTCCTCCAAAGCAAACTGATTTTTTCATTTTCATCATTCTTAAGAAGGTCATACTCCAGTGGTAAAAATAAAGGTTGGATACAAGAATTAGAAAATGGAAATAGTCCACCAGATTCCCTTGAAAATCTTTGACTATTTTTGTGACAAGGGCAGCTTGCTTTTGTTTTAAACTATCTCCATCTGTGACTTTCTTTGCAAGGTTGCCCTTGGCTACTGAAATTAGAGGTTTATGCAAAGTTACATGCCTCTGGAGCAGCCATCAGCCAATGACTGATTAATGTCAGAGTATGATCGGCTAGATCCTTGCCTTGAGTTGATACAAATTCTGAGATGTAACTTACACATGGACTAGGCTGAAGCTGAGGTTTTGCCTGTAATTGTATCCTTGCTTGACTTCATCCCTTCCTCTTCCTTTACTGTCTTACCCATTTCTCCTGGGAGCAATTTTTTTACAAATCAATGACACACAAATCCTCATCTCAAGGTTTTATTTTAGAGAACAGGGATTAAAACAAGTGGCATGAGGGATATTTCCCCATATTCTTTAAAATCATAGATGTAATTTTGCTCATTCTCTGAGATATGGAATTATATATAGTTGTTTCAAGATGTGTGTGGGGGTCAATAGTGAAAGAAAGGTGTGGTAGGAAAAGGTAAAAGCAGCCCTTGAACTCATGGAGAGGACTAAAAGGAAGGGAAAAAATTAACCCAGGAAAAACTCATAAATCCATTTTAGCCTATATAGAAATTTGAGATACTCCACTGTGTTTACTTTTCATTTTATCAAATTTCTCAATAAAATCTTATCAAAATTGATAATAAGTATGTTTTTAAAAACCTCTTAGTGGTATCAATGCCCTTCAGCCAAGCACCACCAGGAATATACTCATAATAAAACAAGTTGGGTTTATTACCCATTGCAATGGGGAAGAACACACACCATGGAAAACCACAGGGTATCTCAGTAAGAGGGTGTTAAAAAGAATCTATTTTAGGATTTAGCCAAAGTCAAAGAAGCAGAGTTTTACTTTTGTTTGGATGCTGTTAAAAAGCAGGGGTCATTCTACAATTGGATATCTCAATAAATCTAGATAACCACAAAGAGAACTGTAATAGGTCAAAAGAAAAAGGTAGCCATCAAATATTGTGGCCAAGAGAGACAATGTTTAGTATTTTGTGGGTAACAACACATAGACTTATTTTTTGCCTATCCTTAGACAAAATTATGAAGTGATTTTATTTTGTCTCATTTTATCATGGTCTCTGAGTAACCTTGTCTAAGATTAGTACTCTGTGAAATTGTTCACGTTTAACAGAAGAATAATTTGGCTTTGCTGTGAGTTCCAAGCCAGGTTCCAAATATTGGGGGCGCTCTTCCCATCCCTCTACCCCAGAGACTTAGAATAAGTTAAACTTCCTAAATGGTCTAAAGCTCTCTGTGTATAGCCTCCTATCAGCTCTTTCACTGAGATCAAGGAGCACCCTTAAGCTCATTCACTCTACTGTAGCCATATGTGGAACTTTTCTGTCCCTCATGTACACCTTACCTGCTTCTATCCCAGAGTCTTAGCATGTGCTATGCCAACTCGACTTTCAGATATTAATTCCTGGGGAGCAAAAACTATCAAAATATGTCAAGACTTAACATGGTGCCTGGGACATAGTAAATACTCAGTAAAAATTTGTTGGATAAATGAGTGAATAAGCAAAAATGAATGAATTCGTATTAATGTGACCCAAGATTATGTTCTATCGAGTACCTGATAAAGTTTCTCATTGCCTGGTTAGGGTCCCATTAAAGGTATGTGGATAGTTGTCCTTATATTTTTCCTCGTAAACTTTGCTGGACTTTGGAAGGGAAGCAAGCCTTGAACCAGTCTCCAAGCCAACTATTCACAAGGACAAAGGAAATTCAAGGAGAGGATCATGAGTGGGAAAAATAATAAAGAGCAAAAGAATTTGCAGCAACTATTATAGAAATTATTAAGTTAAGTAAAACATTCTTAATGGCAAAGGAAAGTAAGGTCTGATCATAAAGAAGAGATGATTCATAATTATGATCCAACAGTGAGGAAGAAAATATACATTCCTAGAAGAACAATGAATATTGTAATCTATTCTTTTTTCTTTGAATGTGAAAATATTTGATTATTTTTTTCAAATAGATTACATAGATATTTATATGCACAGATCTATAGTTATCATTTAATAATTTCTGATTTCTAATTATAAAAGGAATATATGCTCATTACAGAACATTTGAGGAGAAACAGGAAAATACAAAAAGAAAATGTGTGATTACCATATTATATATAATATTAAATATGAATTTAAATTGAGATAATACTTTTCATAAAATGCTACTTCTTGTTTTTAAAAATATCTTTATTATTCTTGCTGCTATCTGTTGTGCCATTAGTCTTTGAGAACATGAGTTTAATAATTACTTAACATTTCATCTTGAAACTTACATTAGTTATCTGTTGTTGCATAACAAATTACTTAAAAGCTTATTTAAGAAAAGTATCTATTATGTTACAGCATTCCTGAGTGTCAGGAATTCAGGATAGCTTAGCAGAGGTGGGGGTGGATCCTAGCTCAGTGTGTCTCACGAGATTGCAGTCAAGCTGTGACCAGGGTTGTACAGTCTCAAAAGACTTGACTGAACCTGGAAGATTCACTTCAAGGCTGACTCACCTAGCTTGACTGCAGGCTTTAGTTTCTCACCACATAGGTTTGAGCTATTCTCCAAATGGCTTCTCCCTGAGTGGGTGCACACAAAGACGGAAATTTTGAGAGAGAGACAGAGAGAGAGAGAGAGAGAGAGAGAGAGAGAGAGAGAGAGAGAGAAGAAAGAGAGAGAGAGAGAGAGAGAGAGAGAGAGAGAGAGAGAGGTTATATTGCCTTTTATAATCTAGTCTTCTAGTCACATACCATCACTTCTACCATACGCTATTCATTAGAAACAAATGAGTAAAGATAACCCACACTACAGAGGAAGACATTACATGATGTATGAATACCAGGAGGCAGGGATCATTGATACCTTCTTGAAGTCTGGCTAACACGTTTACCTTACTATACATAATTTATATAACTGCACATAACTTTTTATATACTTGCATATAAATTTTTCTCTACTGAATATTTAGGCCCATTTCATTTTTGCCATTAAAAAGTGTTTTTTTTTTAATTTAAAAGTATTAAGTGACTTTAATGTACTAAACATTGAAATAAGAATTGTTTTATGATGCTGAATTAAATGAAACATTCTGTGGTTAAAATCTTAATCTAAAAATCTTAGAAGCATGGTGGCATGAGGAGTTCCCATGATCTCTCTTCTTAAAATTACAAGTTGAACAGCTATAATTCAACAAAGTTTTCCCTGCAGAACACACAGACACTTCTGCGAGTCCACACATTGGAACTTCTAAAGGTGGATGAATCTTAGCAAACAAGGTAGGAAGGAAGGAAGGGAGAAAAGCAGAGAAGAATGCCTAGGACAGAGTCCAGAGCACACTGTAGGTCTCTGGAGAAGGGAGGCTGCAAGTGTTCTCTCTGTATCCCTGAGCATTCCTACCTAAGTAATCAGCATATAATATGGCCAAACTCAGTAACTGGGACAGAGACAGAATAGAAAAGTATGACAGCTGTGTTCCAGCAGCCACCATTGCCCATCAGAAAACAAAGCCATGGTACCTGGCTACCTTCTTCTCTCTCCCAGAGGTCATCTCCCTTCACCTTCCAAGAGCTTGCCTCCCACATCCTCTCAAAACTAGCAGCAGCAGGCCTAAGAAGAAACTGTAGCCATGAGTGTTGGGTTACAAAGCAGAACATCTACAACTCTGAGAACTGGAGAGACAGCTCCTGAGCAGTAGATGTATACCATGGCTAATTGTAGGGGTGGAGGTACAGAGACGAGACAGAGGAAGCTGGCAGTCTGCATTATTGGAGGATAAAAAGTCACAAACACATCAGCGGCCTACCTAGCCCATCCTGCCACCACCCATGGAGGCTGATCTCAGTGGTGGCAACTAGGCACAATTTAAGACGCAAGATCACATATTATTATATTAAACAACACCTTATAGTTAGGTTGTTGGGTGTTATTTAATATCTCCATATGAACTTTAATTAAGCAAATTAAATTTAGTAAGCTTGCACAATATGACTTTTACTTGGGTTGAAATTGGTTGCTAGGTTTTCAGAAAAAGAATAAAAATCTATATAAATGTCACCACCGGTTCACTGGGTCCCAGGAGAAGGAAGAGGTGGAGAGGCACTGGGAAGACTCCAGTTACAGGAATACTTTTAAAGCAAGTGTTGTTATCCAGAAAAGAAATAAAGACTAGAATTTAGCAGAAATTTAACTGCAACATAAAAATAGTCAGAAAAGCATTCAGACCAATAAAGATTTATCTTCAAGTTAGCCAGATACGAGAAATATTAACCAAGGCTACATCATTTTAACTGATTGGTGTACAGCAGCATTGAAAACTGACTGATATAAATGTGAACCTGTCTAGATTTCTATTTTCTCATTTGCTGAATTTCTTTAAAAATATCTATGAGAGCAAATTCTTTGTTGTCTAAAAGGACTTCACTGAATTTCTCATTGAGCATATGCATTAGTTAAAAGGAACTGCTTCATCTCTAGCTAGGGCAACTAAGAATATTTACTCTTTACCACTTGGATCAAGAAAGCAAGTGATAAATTTCTTTACTTGAAAATGAAGATAATTCAAAACACAGTTCCATTTTCAGACAAATGTGCACAAACACATACACATGCAGACATACATTATGAATGTCAATGACATTGTTATTAAATTCTATGAATTTGAGCTTTGGTAGTAGGTGCAGGAGCTGGATCAAGTTGAAATATGTGTTTAAAAAAGGATCATACACATATATCAATCACATTTCTCTATCCAAGCAAAAAAAATGTAAAAAATGAAATTAAAAATTTTAAAGCACCAAAATCAAATTGCAGTCTGAAAAATTAATATAAGACCTCTTTTTCAAAAACTAAAGGGCATTTTTAATGAAATTAAAGAACTAACAAAATAAAGGATTATGCCAAGTTTTATGGGTTGAAAGACTCAATAAATATCAAAGCTGTCAGATTTACCAGAATTATCTATAAATTTATTGAGACCCTAATCAAAATCTCAACAAGCTTATATGTGCATATATAATTTGGCAAATTAAATTTTAAATTTACATGGAAAAGTGAAGGACCAAGGATAGTTAGGGCAATCTCAAGAACAGTATGAGGAAATTTATACTATCAGATATCAAGATTTATCCTAAACAAGTCTATTGTAATTTAACTTATGTGATATTGGCTCAGAATAAATAAATGTATAATTTCCTTATAAACACAATAAAAAATACAGAAACACTGCAAAGAAGTGGTCTTTTCAGTAAATGATGTTCAGTCAATTGGCTGTATATGTAGACAAAATAAATACTGATTCTTTCACAAAACACAAAATCAATTTCAGATGGATTAAAGATCTAAATATAAAACAGAAAATAATATTGTAGAAAAAACATAAAACTATGATCAACATAATAATCAGGTGATTTTTAGAAAAAAAAAAAGTGAGTAACTAAAACTAGATACTGAAATAACCCAGAGATGTAACTAAATTTTAAAACTAAAATCTAAGTTAATGGTCGTTAGGCTTTTCTGAGTCTGAGATTTCTCTGAACATTTTTAGAAAATTCAACTGCTTGGCCTAGAAAAAAGTCACACACACACACACACACACACACACACACACACACACACACACACACATCTGATATATTTGCTTACTTGTTTAATGTCTTTCCCACTAGAATATAAGTTTCATGAGGGCAGGAACCTTGTCAATCTTGCTCACTGCTATATTCTTAATACCTACACTTAGCTCTATTCTGCATAAGAGAATTGTAAAATGAGTGACTAAAAAAGATTTAGGTAGCCACTGTCGTAGTGAGTGGTAGAAGAGAGATCTCATCTTTAGAAAGGGCTACTGGCGAAGTTAGGAAGTTATGACATGAACATACCTCAGTGCTGTACATTTGACATATTTGTCGATTATTTGAGCCTATAATCCCAATTTTTTTTTATTTTAGAAATTTGACTTTCTATATTGTATGATAGAATTAAAAAATGGTGTGTTAAACATGCTCTGTTAAAACTACATTCATATAAATGACTTACTAAATTCATGGTGTGATTTCACATGCAGCCTATACTGTAATAATATAAAACCCATTCAAAAGATATCCTTTTATAATCTACAGTGTATGTTAACACTTGAAGTTCACAGTAAAATCCTGAGCATTTCATAATGATGATACAAACTGCTATCAGATAACTAAGGATTCAAAACAATAAAATTATTTACATAGTAAAAAAAATTAGAAAATTTGAGAAATTTACGAACATGTGGAAATTAAATATCACTTTACTAAATAATCAATACAGCAAAAAAACTTACAAGGGAAATTAGAAAACACCGTAAAAAATGAAAACAAAGTACAACATATCAAACTTATGTAATAGTAGTGGTTAGAGATATTTATACCTATAATTTACCATATTAAAAATGAGAAAGATATAAATTAATAACCTGAAATTATACCCTAAGAATCTAAAGAAAGAAGAGCAAACTAAATCCAAAGCAAGTAGAAGGAAATAATAAACATTAGAGCAGAAATTAGTTAGAGAACAGAAAAATAATAGAGAAAATCAATAAAACTAAAAGTGGTTTTTTGAAAAAAAATTTTAATTGACAAGTTTAACTAGACCGACTAAAAATAAAAGATGTAAAATTAAAATTGCTAAAATTAGCAATGAATGAAAAAACTTATTTTTCAGCAATAAGTGGATAATGAGGAAATTTCAACTACTGTTGAGAGAGGAAAGGAAGCATCTGAAAAAATGCAAAGAAAACGACTTGTAAAAATGAGCAACTCAACTGGTTAAAGTCCATTTCTGAATACCCTCTCTCCCCATTCCAGGACTCTCCAGCTCACTTCTCTTGATTCATAGCTTGCTATCCAACTAATGTTCTTATCTGTGGTAGCTGTGTAGGAATAACAAGATTGTGTAAAACTGTTTGTTCTGTTACAGTTGGAGCTCAGCCTTTGGATAGGAATCTGCTGAAAAGGTGCCAGCATCAGTAAGTGCTACTTTCTGCTTATAGCCTCAGTGTCCAGTCTCTCCGAGAATCCTGTAATAGTGTTGATAATGCCAAGGTCGTGGGTTCTACAAGGCAATTCTACCTGTAAATAGATAGGACCAGTGGTCTAGAAATTCCTTCCCCCTTGCAGCCCTCTACCCAAAGCTCCCACTCCCATCATGAGTCATGAAGCACATGTGAAACCTCAGACAAAGGAATCACACAACCCTTGCATGGACACTGCAAGGGTATATGAACTGTAAGAAATCTAACCAAGGGGATATCGTGCTTTGGGTCTGTTGAATACTACACACTCTCCTCAAGCATTAAATTCTCATTTCTCGAACCAAGATGTCTGAGCGGCTAATTTCCTTCCTCAGGTGTTGCTTCCTGCAACAGTCTCAGAATCTAACTTGTCTGATTTAGTATAGCTGCTTCAGCATTCTTTTGATTAAGGCTTGCATGTAAATGTTTCCATCCTTTTTCTTTCAATCCTATGTATGTCTTTGAATCTAAAGCACATATCTTGTAGGCATTATATTTATTCTACTAAAATCTTTCCTTTGATTCAGGTGTTTAATCCACACACATTTAATGTAATTGCTGATAATGAAGGATCTAAATCTATCCTTTTGTAACTTGTTTTCTTTATTTCTTTATACCTTTTTTCTCTATTTCTTGATTCTTACTTTTTATTTTTGTTAAATATATAGATCTATACATATATATTTAACAAAAATAACAAATAAATTATATATACATATATATAATATAATATATAATTAACTTAAATAAATTATATATATGTATATATGATTTTTGTAGTGGTGGCTCTGGAAATCACAATTAGTACCTTAATTTAAAACAATCTAGTTGATTAATTTAATTTCAATAGTATGAAAAACTTCTATAATACTTTTTTTTCCCTTCTTTGTACATATGTACATCTGTGCATATTATAAGCCCATTGACGCAATTTTATGTCTATTGTTATGCAGTTGTCTTTTAAAACAGATAGGAAAGGAGAAAAATTACAGACAAAAAGCACTTTTATACTGCCTTTTATAGTACCTATGCAGTTACTGCTACCGGTATCATTTCATACTTTTCTTTTAATTCTTTATATGGTTTTCTATAATTCTTTGAATATATTTATCATAGTGTATTTAAAATCTTTGTCTACTAAGTCCAAACTCTGGTCCCCTCACCAAGACATTTTCAGTTGGCTGCTTTTTTACCCCAGTGTATGTGACTTATTTTTCTGTTTTTCATAGCCTTGTATTTTTAACTTTGTCATAAACAGAGTTCCTTGTAACAACTCTAATATCAGATCTCTCCACCTCCCACTGTGATAAACTCAGTTATTCAGATAGCCATCCCAGCATAGAAATATCCTAGGGAGCTGAAACTTCAGACAAAATATTGACTGCACTGGAGATAATGCTTTTAATGAAGTTCGAAAAGCAGTGCCATCTTTTCATTCTCTGCAATGCTGCTAGCTTTTTCCTACTACACCACTAAGCTGTGGAGGGAGTGAGAGAGGAAAGCAGCCTTAAATTCAAACATCACAGACTCTGTTGTCTTACCAAAGTTTAGTAGTTTCTGCTGTATAGACAATTTCCAGTTCATTTTATGGTTTTGGTCAATTGCCAGAGTTCTGAAATAATTGATTTTTATTTTATTTTATTTTATTTTTGCTTGCATTTTTGTTGTTTTAGGGAGAGAGTGCATTTATCAAGGCCCTTACTCTGCCACTCCAGAACTTGGTCCTACTCTGGTTAACATCTATTTCAAAGAGTATACCTCCAATCATATTATCAGTCATAATGTGATGTATTAAAATTAAAAAACAAAACACAGTTAAATCTAGTGCTGATATTTTTCAGAAAGCCTATGATCATTTAGGGAAAAAAAATTGAATAGCTAAGTAATATAGTTAACCAAGAAGTAAAGATACATAGTTAGAATTTCCTCATTTTTATTGGTATTCAGTTAAACTCTATAAAAAAGAAATGAAAGAGCTCTTAAAGGGGATAGTACCTACTAATCCCAAATAAGATTTATCAGATAAAGGAGCCAGCAGCCACTTATGCACCTTAACTTACTTTTCAATTTTACAATTCATAAAATACTTACCAAGGCATGACACAAGTTTTGAGTTCAAGCACAATGCATTTTATGTTGCAAAATTCATTAAAAGCTATAATTTATAAGATCCTCAATAAGAAAGTGTGCACTTTTTCAAAGAATACTTCAAAGAAGGAAGTGGGACTCCTAATCCAATTTTAAGTAAAAAGTAATCTCATTCCCTCTGTGGCCACTTGTCTCTTGCAACTACGGTTGAAGCTGAAAGACTAAGAGCAAAATGAGCAGCATCTCTCCCTCTCCATGTCAGTAGTTCTTTTCCACAAGCAAGAAATAGCAACCTGGCTTTCACAGCATTAAATCTCATCCTGAGAAGGCATGGCAGAGACGTTGATCACGAACTCATTCTGCTCTATGTTACCTTTCTCTGCTTATTTTTTTTTCTTAGCTTCCTAAAGTCCAGAGTATGAGCACAGCTATAGAAAAAAATCACATATTTTGTATCATTTGCCTAATTTCCTTTCTTTATAAAAAGTAGAATTCTAATGTGAAAAGGCAGAGGGATAAATTTGGAAATGTTGTAGCTCTGCCCATTACCAGATCTGTGAACTTGGGCTTTGCTCTTCCTATGCCTCATTGTACTCACCTATAAACTGGAGGCCACTGTTTCTTGCATTTGATTTTTATTAGATTATCAAATGAGATATGAACTTAAAAGCACTGTTAAATATAACACTTAATAAAAATATACAATTTTGTGACTGCAGATAGGATTAACACAATTCCATTGGACAAATCTTGGAGAAAAGAACTCAATTTTTACATTAATATTTAATACACTATATACCATTTATTCCAAACAATTAAGACTTTATTTTTTTAATATTTTTATTTTGAAATTATAGTTGGCATATAATATTACATTAGTTTCAGATATACAACATAGTGATTAGACAGTTATATAATTTATGAAGCAATTACCCCAATAAGTCTAGTACCCACCTGACAAGATACATAGTTATTAAAATATTATTGACTATATCTTCTATGCTGTACTTTACATTCCCATGACTATTTTAACTATCAAATTGTACTTCTTAATTTTTTTTCAATTTTCACCCATCCCTCTAATTTCTTTCCAATCTGACTACCATCAGAATGTTCTCTGTATCTATGTTTGTTTGTTTTGTTTAATTATTTTGTTCTGTAGATTCCACCTATAAGTGAAGATATATGTCATTTGTCTTTCTCTGTCTGACTTACTTCACTTAGCATAATACCCTCTAGGTCCATCCATATTGTAGCAGATGGGAAGACTTTATTCTTTTTTACAACTGAGTAATATTCCACTGTATACATGTACCACCTTTTCTTTATCCAATTGTCTATCGATGGACACTTAGGCTGCTTCCAAATCTTGGCTATTGTAAATAGTGCTGCAGTGACTACCAGACAGATATCTACCAGATGGAAAACTCAAAAAGCTCTTTAGAATAAGCTTCACTATGTTATATTACCTACACCAATAGAAATGACTTTTTTTCAGCACAAATGCCTTGTATTGATGTAATTGTTCTTTCTCCCTTTGTCAAAAATACCCATTGATTTTGTTTCCTAATCAAAATATTATTTGGGCTTTTGCCTGAATCAGTGCTTCTAAAGAGTTATTTTTTAATCTCAAATAAATACTAGTTGCAATAAGAAAGAAAGAAAGAAAGAAAGAAAGAAAGAAAGAAAGAAAGAAAGAAAGAAAGAAAGAAAGAAAGAAAGAAAGAAAGAAAGAAAGAAAGAAAAGAAAGAAAGACAAGAGAAAAAAAACTGTCCTATTAGCTCATTAGCTCCTTGGTTCTCAATACTCTTATTTTTCTATAACCTATATGCCTCAGGGAACCTCCAGCTTGTGCATAGAGATGAAATCACATTAGCACACATAATTTCTTTTATTGTCGTTCATTGTTTTTCCTGCTTACATAGGAGCCTACAAAAGAACCCTCTCTTTTATGAAAAGGAATCCACTCGCTCACTTTGGGGAATTCATAGGAAATTCCATTTTTGCTGGGAACCGGCCTGTGTCTGCTGAGTGGTCTCTCACATCAGGTCATATCTCTCTCCAGGCCCTGCTGTGTCTGCTCATCCTGTGGTTCTCCCAGGGGAACACAGCTCAAGCTATAGTGTACTCCAAACTCAAGCTTCACAAGGCCTACATGAGAGTCAACTTGGATTCTTCATAGAAGGGGTGACCTTTAATGTGAAGCTTTTCTCTTCCCTTAGGCACTGCATCAAACTCTGTTTTTCTACTATGCCCTGGATGTTAAAGGAAAAGACAGTTATATGATAGAGTCAAAGAATAATTAAACTACAGACACTATGACTGGTAAAGAGAAAAATCTATACTGTGATGATAAACTCCTTGATTGGAATAGGCCTCGTGATCATTCATTCAAAATGTAATAAAGACATAGTGTGCTTCATAGCAAATAAGCCAGAAACCAGTAATTTAGTAACAAATGACATCCTCAGTATCCCTGCCCTGTGGATACTGGTCAGTGGAGTGACAGATATTTTAATAAATAATCACAATTAAGTATATAATATTTTTGAAAATAACAGCATAAAAAAAGACTTTATTAGAAATATGTCAGTGCCCCATTTATGCCTAAAAGTATTCTAGTACCACTTTACTTTCACTTAGGACAGAAGACACAAGAATGCATTGAAGGCCAAAAATGCATCAAGCACTATTCCAGTACAATACTATTCACACACACAGGGAAGAAAACAATATTTCACGAAATGCCTCAAACATACGAAGTACAACATTACTCACAAAAGTGTAAAAAGAATCTATCACCTGTATGTACTTTTTATAATGCAAGTAGTATCCTGGTACAAATTTGTTCACATATATCGAAAAGAAATAGTCATGAATGAAGCATGTAGAATATGCCTGACACTACTATAGTAAGTTATAATTCACACATTGGGAAAAAATGTAAACATGCATTGATTGCCTAATACATGCCAGGTATTAATCTAATCAAATAATACAATGGAACACTTATTATATTCCAGGTGATTTTCTACTATATCCTTGCTCATACTTAATAGAAGGAATTAAATATTCCTGGAATGAAAAGTATTGCTAAGCACTCTTCTTCTACATCACTTGCACATAGGAGAAAGAAGAAATCGTGCACTAAAATACTAGTAATTTCAAATACTACTTAAGTATATTACTTACATGAGAAAAGGAAATGAGCATGGATTGAGCCTTAGTATACACCCAGCCCTGTTCTATTACAATCTTATTCAAACATAAAAAATATATAGAGAGAGGAAACCTAGTATATAAGAGATGCGATTTTAGCACAATTTTGTTCACATTTATGGGAAGAATATGAGCCTGCATGGAGCAGATATATGCCAGACAATCAATATTCTAGTTTCCAGTGCATCATTACTCGCACATATGTAGAAAGAAGGTAACACATCTTAAGCATTTTGTGTGTGCCATATATACATATATTTATCTTTCTGCAGAAAATCTTGATTGATGCTGATATAAATGCCTAACACACACTTGATATGACATGATCACACATGGGGAAAGAAAACAAGCCTGTTCAGAGTATCTATTATATGCCAAACTATATATTAGAAAAATATTACTAACACGAAGAATTGGTTAAGCATGCACTGAGCACCTAGTATATATGGTAGGCAGTATTCTATATGACGTCACTCATATATCAGTGAAGGACATAAGGTTTTTTCGAGTGCCTATTTTTGAGTGTCTGGCACATAGGCACTTTTGAAATACACATTTACTCTCATATGTATGCATTGAGGAAATATGTATGCATTGAGGCTCAAAAAGATGCCTGGTACTATTCTACAGCACTACACACACTAATAGGGAGAAATTGAGCATACATAGAGCATACGGTATATCCCAAGTACTATTCTAGAACAAGCATACATAAACATAAGGACAAGAAATGAACTTGCATTGAATATCTAGGTCCTAGTCTAAAAAAATGTCACTCACCCATTGGGAAAGAAAATGAGATTGAATTGAGCACCTAGTATATGTCAGGAACAAGTCCAGAACAACCTGACTCACTAATGGGGGAAGAATACCAGCATACATTGGCCACCTATGAAAGCTACTTCTCTAATACCAATGAATGTACTCACAATATAGGGGAAGGAAGCATTGACTTACTAGGTATGTCCACATACTTTTCTAGTGCAAACTTATACACATATAAGAAAAGAAGAAAGAAGCATGAATTGAACTCCTGCTATATGACACATTCTAGTCTAGCACAATTTTATTAGCACACAAACATGCATTGAGAACTGCTAAGTTCTCAATATGTCATGCAACCTTACTGACACACATGAGAAGGAAATGAGCACGATGAAACAAATAGTGTTTCATCCGAGTTAATTTCTCACATAAAGGGGAAACAAAAAAGCATGCATTAAGGGCTTTGTATATTCCAGGTATTATTCTTGTAACATTACTCATACAACAGGAAGGAAGCAATCATACTATCGGATAACTGAACCAGCCAGATATTCAAGGGTCTATTCTAGTACAACTTAATTCACACATGGGGAAGTAAGATGCCTGCAGTGAATGCTTGGTATTTGCTAAATACTACTCTAGAAAATGTTTACTCTCAGATTGGTAAAGAAAATACATATGTATGAAGTGCCAAATATTTGTAGGTACTTTTCTAATGCAACATCACTCACAAATCAGTAGAATGATACAAGTATTATTGAGTTCCTAATATTTGTTAGGTACTATTTTAACACAATTTGCTCACTCATAAAAGAAGAAAACAGGCACACAAGTAGCATCTGGTATTTCTAAGCACTGTTTTAATACAACATAACCCATAATTAGGAAAAAAAGGAGATGTGTGTATTAAGTGCCAAGCAATTTTCTAGTACAACCTTACTCTCACATAAAATGAAGATTATGTTCGTACGTTTCACACCTAGGTGAAGCCGAGCCACACCGAACTCCAAATACACGCAAGACACAAATCTAGTACAACTACTCACTTATAGGGAGGATAAAGTATGCATGCATTAGCACCTAAAATGTAATTGATGCTACTCAAGTACAACATGCCTACATGTAGAGAAGGAAACAAGTCTACATGAAGCACTAGAATAACATCACTCATATGTAGGGTAATTAAACTAATGAGAACAACTTTGGGTAAGCCAGAGCTGTTTTAAATTAGTCATAACCTAGTAAACATATCAAGCCATTTTTATAAAGCTTATGGGCATTTGTGCAATATTCTCCCAGTTATGACCAACCCAAATAATTAGAACTGATTTAAACTCAGAAAAGCTGATCATTTACATTAGAACCATTACTAACTAAGTGTGTAAAAGTACTGAGTTTATTTTGGCTTTGATGAATTACCCGAAACTGTTTTTGAGCCTGACAGAACAGATCTTGATTTATTTTGTGAACCATCACAAAGTTTTCCTAACTTTTTTCCTCCTTTGTGCCTGCAATATATCCTAAAAATAAATCCAGTTTCTGAGCTGACCTTGAGATCTTTATCTCAGAAATCTTAATTATAGCAAATATGTCTTTATTTCATTCCAAATGAATTCATTTGTCCTTATCTCAAAGTTGCAGTTTCTAAAGTTGATCTAATTTCCTTCAAAGTGAGTCTCACTGCCCTTCAAGGACAAGATGCTGAAGCAGGCAGCTGGTGATGACTAAAGAACTTCAGAATAATTGTTTTACATATATTATCTTATTCTATCCTTTCAAAAACTCTTTGAAGTGTCTGCAACACTGCCTTGGCTTCTATAAAAATAATCATTACAAATTCATTGGAATCATTTTAAAGTTTCTTTGAAAGTCTCTTTACTCAGGAGTACATTCCTTCCATTCTGGGAGTCTAGTTCTTAATTGTTTACCTTGTCTTCGACTCTAAGAGAAACTCTGGAGCTCTTTCATGTTCCTCTTTATGCCAGAGAACACTTCTATTTATACAGCCGTACTACCAGAATATGTTACAGAGGAAAATGCCTAATCTGTGCTTTTTAAAAATAGTTTGAGTACCAAAGTGATGCTATTCTTGCTAAGGATCACTCCATAGGGCTGCACAATCTTTCCTCCTCCTCTGTTATAGGCACCACAGTGAAAGCGTTGGCTCACTCTTTGTTGTCTCTGGTTACTGCAATAGTCCTTCTCCACTCAGGTTTTAGTTCTTCTCTATGATTTTTTTAAGCTCAAACTCCCTTATTCTTTACTTTAATCTTAATCCCTACTCTTGTAGATTCTTCAATGAGAAAACAATACAACATGGTCTAATGGTTAAGTGAATTTGCTTTGGAGTCAGGTGGACTGGATTTAAATTCTAGTTGTATTAACAAACACCTGTGCTATCTGGACAGCTTATTTAACTTGTCCAAACTTCATTTTATTCATCTGTAAATAAGGATACTTACAGAACTTCCCCTAATGGTAACTGCAAGGATTAAATGAAGGTCTCTATGTGAAGTGCTTGGCCTTGTACAAAATAAGAGTTTAATAAATGTAAGCTAGTACTTTAACTATACAACAGTGACTTGATCTATCACTATTACTGTTATTATTATATTATGTACAAATATAGTCCTCAAAATTCAGAAGTGTTGTTATCCTCTTTTATTACTAAAAAAGAGATTCAAACAAGTAACTTACCAAAGTAACTCACCAAAGGCTACACAACATTATGCAATATCGCTGGGATCAGAACCTGCCTCTGAGCTTTTTAAAGCCAGTACTCTTCCTCTCTATTCTTATTACTACATTCTCTCTCACTGATGTTCTTTTAGTCTTTTCATCTAAGGGGTCAAACTAAGGGGTCAACTTACTTTTAATTTTTTTTCCCAATTTTTTTAATTCCTTACTGCCTCCCTGCTTCTTCTCCTCAATTTTTCTAAGGCTGTTCTCCCATTTATAACAGATGGTGTTGACTCACCCTACCTCAGCTATAAAAGAGAGAAATTTAATTCAGAGTTGGGATTCCCCAAATGGTCTGTGTCTTTAGTTATGGAATTTCATTTTAGTGCTTTCTTCCCCCACCCCTTTCAGGTTCTGCATTTCTCTAGGCTATACCACATGCTCATCAGCTTTTGCATTTACAGAGCTATTCAAAAATGGCACTGGAAATTCCTCTTCCTTTCCTTTATTTGAGGTGATAATTTCTCTATATTCAGCATCTGCTATAAACCATTCTGTTCTTACTCCCTCAGAGGAGATATGATATTTTTGAAGAAAACAATGAAAGAGAAAATAAGAGATCTTGCATAAAAAGAAGTAGAGGTCTTCAAAGGCTGGAATCATGGATTTTTTAGTCAACTATGTATAGCAACTAACTATTCATTCATGCAGTCCATTAACATATATTAACCAATGGCTACATGTTAGGTACATTGCTGAAAGTGAAAATCTGATAAGACCTAATTATTATTTATAAAGTTCAATTTGCTATCCTAAAATATGAGAGCACACATTATAGGGGCTCTTGTTAGGTGAGACATAAGTAAAACTGGTGAAATAAGAGATATATTTGAAGAGATAGTAAAAATAATAATGTAAGTATCAAGAAAGTTTCCTGCAGTAAACTAGGACAATCTCCAAAGCACAGAGGAGCTAGCTTGCTGTGGGTGACCTTGCTGCTCTAAAATGTCACTTGCTGAAGAGGGGCTATAACACAACCTTTCAAAACCAATAGTTTAGCAAGCCATTTGCCTATAATAGGTACAGGTAAATGCCACCGATATTAGGAAGGCTAAAATTAAAGTTGTGGTTGAAGTAAAAGTTAATGTCTGCAACAGATTTATTCAAGTTGTCAGATAATAAAAATTCATTATTGATAGTACATGACCAACAAGTTGTCTTGCTGACATTTCATATAACAGAGGTATATAGCTTAAGAGCTTGCTTTGTACTTTTTATCTGAGATAGATAGATGATAGATGATAGATAGACAGATAAACAGATAGATAGATTAGATAGATAGATGATAGACAGACAGACAGACAGACAGACAGATAGATATAAAGAAATGATAGTTATGCTTTCATTTGCAGGGTATGCTTTTATTGCCATACTGAAAATATTTTCTAAAGCCATAAGGTGAACAGTATCCTATGCCAGATACAAAGTACCCCTAGAAAGCTAAATAGTTGAAAGGGTACTCTGAAAGTTAAAAAAAAAAAAAAGCCGTCTCAAAGAACACATAGGGAGAGGAGAAGTTAGAGCTAGAAAATATAAAGCCCCAATAAGCTAAACCAGTGAATTATGACCCATGTGGTGAATGTAGCAGGTAGTGGTGGGAAGAATTTCAGAATTCTAGTGATGGAAAGTATTGGAGAAGAAAAGAACTCACACATGGTGAATCTGAAGATCAAAGAGTCATCTCTGCAGCATTTCTCAACCTTTTTCATACCAGGGACTGGTGCTCCTATGAGAATCTAATGCCTGATGATCTGAGATGGAGCTGAGGCAGTGATGCTAGTGTTGGGGAGCAGCTACAAATACATGTAAAGCTTCACTCGCTTGTCTGCTGCTCACTTCCTGCTGTGAGGCTAGGTTCCTAACAGGCCATGGACTAGTACCAGTTTGTGGCCCAAGAGTTGGGGATCCCTGTGTTAAAGGTAACTGAATTCTGGATCAAGCCAGCATTTTTCAAACCGGTGTTCCATAGAACAACATTTCACAGGACAATGTAAGAGTTTCAATTTTATGAATACTATAGATTCAAATAAAACTGAGAATTGTCAGTTAAACTAAATTAAACAAGTTTACTTTTTCTTCTAAAAAAGGTATCTCAGATTCTTTAATGTGCTAGTACACAATATGTTTATCCAAGAGGGAGGAAAAGTATTTCCCAAATATAACAATGAATAGGTATCTGTTAGCATCTCCCAGAACTTGTATTTTGTGGACTAATGTTTGGGACATGCTGATTTAAATAACTATTGATACTTGAACTCCAAAAATGACAAGCAGGTAAAGTAAAGAGTAAGAATTTCTGGTCCCTGGGAATCCACACAGATGGATAAATAAAGAGCCATATAACTTGGTAGAGTGGTGTACTCAAACCAGGGCTTCTGGAAATGTAGAGAGAACAGATTAGGAAGACACTGAACTTGTGAAAAATTCTAACCAGGGTTTTAATCAAAAGGTATTTAGGGTGGGATTTCTGAACTCTGGAGGACACTGTAAGCCAGCTATAAAATGCAAGAAAGATGACAGGAAGTACGCAATGCACCCTCATGTCAGAGGCAGGCAAACTGGTGTAACACCCAATCTACAGTGCCCTGCCTAGCCTATGTCTCCATCCTACTGAATAGTAGAAGTATCAATTGAAGATTAATTACATCTTCTCCACTTAACAGTAGAAGACAGTAAATTATATATATCTTACTCTTTTTAATTCAGAAAAGGGGAAAAATCTTTCTGAACATATTATATTTATCAGTAGATAAATCTGGACAAGACCACTCAACAAGAAATTAGGAAAGAACTGACAACTAAAGCTCTTGGTGTGACCTGGGTTGATGAGGTTCCATAATTTTTAAATGCCCACATATAAATTAGAAAACATGCAATATTCTCTGATCACATTTATTCACAAGGCATTTGGATCTAACATGATACTCGCTGTGCTGCATCCAGCACTTTAAAATTAAAAAGAATAATTAGTTCATCTAATTCCAAGCTAATAAGAGCCATCATCTGGAAATAATAATCTACAAAGAGTCTCTTTCAAACAAAGTAAGAGGCCAAAAGGAGAAATATGTAGGATCCTGATGATGAAGAATCTGAATATGGGTTCCACCTGCAACTTTGACTTAGTATTATGTGCCAACCATCTTGAATTAATAGACCTGTGAGAGCTGCTTCCCAAAGCAAAGTTCTTCATTTTTATAGCTATCTAAAAAGAATATAAACCTTGCATATTTTAAAATATTATTTATGTGATTATTGACTATATATAATGACCAAAAAAATTCCTAGTGTAAAATCATGGTTACTCATAGCCAGTGCTTTTCAATCATTTCTAAATCACACACTGAATTCTGAGCATTGGAGATGTAAGGTGTTTTTCTTGTTTCCAAAGGACTTAGAATTTAATAAATTAAAAAAGAACATCATTTTGGAGGGAGAAAAAAGCTACATAAGTGGTAACAATAACCAACGGTCTTATCACTTACAAGATACACAATTCTACATCTGACTCACTGCTGCTTTGTAGACTGTGCTGTAATAGACAAACACACTGGCCAACTTCAGTACTTTAACAGGTGCCCACTTTGGTACCTATGTAACTAGGGTGCTTCTATTAAATTTATTGACGAATAACATTTACATAATGTTAGCTGTCAATAACATTAATAACATTTATAAATCATTTACAATGTGTCAGGTACTTTGCTAATGTACTAAGAAATTTATCTACCTTATATCATTTAACTTTAGAAACAACGTTGTAACTCAGGTGCTATTATGATTTTCATCTTATATATGGAGCAATAACAGAGAGAGATTAAGTAACTTGCCGAAAGTCACACATCTAAAAAGTAGAAAAGCCAGGATTTTAACCTAGGCATTATAAATCCAAATCCTAAATTTTTAACCACTAATGAGAATCATCCAATGCACAACAATGGGTCTCAATTATCTAACTGGCAGATTCAGAGTGACTTAATTTTGGTCGATAGAGAGTATTGCCACTAGACAAAATAAAGCAACTCTCCCCGTCTTTCATTAGCAAAACCTCCAGTATTACAACATTTAAGAAACTACTGGGCATCATTCCCAGATAGGCATAGACTTCTTTAATTACACTTTCAGTGGGCTAAATATGGCACTGCTTATCAACTATACTAGTAACAATGATTATATACAGCCTTGCTCAGCCAGAATTCCATAAAACAGTCAACTAAAGAAGTTTGTATTATTTGCCCAAAACTTTAGTTTTTGTTTGGTCTGTCTCCTATTTTAGGCTTTTTGATCCTATGACTCATCCTAAAGCTTAAACAAGTTCAGCCCTTGAGTCCCCCTCTGCCCTCATTTTCATTCTCTTTTGGCAGGGCTTTCATTAATATTCTCAGAGAATCTTAGCTGTTCCCTAGCAAAGCTCCTGGCAGAGGAAAAGCTTTCAACCAAAAATATTTAAAAATTAAGACAATGCCCTTTGGTGTGCCTCCACTCCTTTTCCTGCAGTTCTAAAAAAATTTTTAAAAGCTTCATGGCTTAGGACTCAGATATGACAAAATCTGTAACACAAGTTGAATGTAACAAAGATATATTTTCTATGATTTTCAAAAACCAATTTGGTTCTAAGTCTCATTCTTCAGTGGATGCTGTCTCCTGACAGACAGGGGTGGTGGCATTTACTGCTTCATAAAATTATAATGAAGATACCTATCAAACTTGATTGTCTTAAGGGAAGGAATTATCAGGGAGATAAAATAGTTTCCATTGAAATATTGGTGAAGTGAAGGGTCCTTGCCTTGATTCTCCATGAACAGATGCATTGCACAACTCCAGCAGAATAATAAAATTATGCCCTGGTTATGCTTAATTTAGTGGGCTGCTGGAGCTTCTAGATTGCATTATCCAGGAAAAAATTCACTATAAACATTTCAACTTCTCTTATATTAACAACACACATGTGCAGCAACTTTCACAGTAATAGAGGATTTCTTATAGCAAAACAACACTGCAGATTTTCATAGCCAGTTTTTGGCATTTCATGTGAAATTGGTAATTCCATGTGAAATTGGTCATTTAATTTCAAGAAAGCTTTGAGATAGGGAAATGAAGAAGATTGAGAATGATAAAGTAAAGCCCATAGGACCATTATAAAAGTATTTTTTACTTGTACCTTTGAGAGAAGGAAAATATCACTGGTTGAGAATTGTCTGAGCTATGTCAAAAGATTGATTAAAGATTGATATGGGAGACTATTTTGCCAGATTTCTTTTAAAATCACATATTTGAAAGCCTCAGCCAGTTTGGTATCTCACGTGCTCACTAGCAGAATCTCCAACTGGCCCTCAACATCTACATCCCAAGTTACAACTGTATCCTTTTTTTTGAGTACCTTATTATTGTTGTTGTTGTTCTACTTATTCAGCTTTGAGACTACATCAGGATCTTTAAGTTATTTCTTCACAGCAGTAGGTATTCAATAATTATTTTCTCAAAGGTTGTTAAACCTTTACAGTCTTCCTTAGTCAGCTTACCTCTTACCAACTACTTGCCCACTCTAGGCTTCCAAGTAGATTACTTTAATTCTATCTTGTGATTTGTTCTATTTCTCCCAAATCCCAACTTCTGGTTTCTCTACTCTTAGTCCTAAGACATGCAATGAGGCTGCTGAACATTTTATCACAACAAAACAGCAGCAATCCTGGTGGGCTGGTGTGTGGCCCACAGCAAGCTTGGACATGCCTGCACAGGCGTGAATCTGTGAATCTTCGGGTCCACTATCCTGCTGAGCTGTTGCACACTGTACCTCTCAGGCAGCTCCGGACCCTCTCTCGTGTTTCCTTCATAGCAACAACCATGCATTCTGCATTTAGAATTTCCAGTACGTTCTCTAAACAAATTGAGGGAGTATCATGAATACTTAGCAAACTTCTAGTTAGAAAAGAATGTGAACTGAAGAGAATATTCTGTTTGGAGTATACAGTAACTGTTCTTGAGTTATCTTAAACCACCACCACTTGTTTTTCTAAAACAAGTCCTATACAAATGACTTAAACAAAAGAGAACAATACTGGGAGAATGCATTGTAATCATCAAGATAAATTAAATCAGCACAGCCTACTCTGAAGAAACAATGCCAAATATAACAGCAAGACAAACTGTGATAATTCTAATGAGAATGGCTTTACCCATTTTCTCAAAGGCTGATAGAGTGGTATTTTCTTTATTAAAAAAATAGCCACTTTTTCAGAAAAACAGACACACAGACCACTGAAACAGATTAAAGAACCCAGAAATAAACCCACACATATTTTCAACCAAGGAGCCAAAAATATACAATATAGAAAGGAAAATCTCTTTAATAAATGGTGTTGGGAAAACTGGAATATCACATGTAAAAAAAAAGGAAACTAGACTGTTATCTGACACCATACACAAAAATTTACTCAACATGAATTAAAAATTTGAATACATGATATAAAAGAACAAAATATGTAGGCTCTAAACTTATGGACCTTGGTCTCATAGGGGTTTTTGTAAACTTGACCCCAAAAACAAAGAAAGTAAAAGCAAAAATAAATGAATGGGACTACACCAAATTAAAAGGCTTCTGCAAAACAAAAGAAACCATCAACAACAACAACAAAAAAAAGGCAAGCAACTGAAGGGGGGAAGTTATTTGTAAATAATACCTGATAAGAGATTCATATTCAAAATATGTAGAATTCTTACAACTCAACAACAACAACAAAAAAAATCTAAAGAAGACACTAATGACCAACTGATATATAAAAAGATGACCATCACCACTAGCTCTAAGGGAAATATAAGGGAGAAGAGGAATATTGGAAGAATAAATATCTTTTAGGTTAACTGGCTAGAGCAATTGTGGTTTATTTCCATTAAAATCTAAGTGATATTACACATGATCACTTTTAAATAAATTATACAGCAGAGATTACATCATGTTTTTAATTCACACAATATTTAATTAGATTTTATGCTGTTTCTATAGAATAATGTTTGGACAACTGTGACAATGTTGTAAAAAGATACTATGTGGACTTTTAAAAAGTAGATAGTGTATAATTATTTCCAAATTATTTAAGCAATAAAATGTTCATTTAATAGGCCATTAAGCTACTAATAAATGCCATACTATTTTAATTTTACTTAATAAATCAAAAGCAAAACAGTTTTTTAACATTTTGCCTTGCAGAGTCTTGGGTTGGAAATTCTAATACCTTCAATCCTGTCAATATAACTTATGCAAACAATAGGTATGGCAAGAAGAAAACTCAGAGACCTTGGGACTCCCATGTTTAATGCCATGTCCAGGATGGTCATTTTCAAACTGTGATCTATGGAAGCCCCAGGATTGCTGCTGGAAGCAAGAGACAAAAAAAGAGAGGGATGAAGGAGGGAGGATTAAGAGCCAACTCTATAACTTAGCTTCTCCTAAAGCAGCTCTGCTAATTTATGTTTTGTGTGCAGGGCTTCTATATAAAAGTATGTTAGAAATAAGAAACAATCAGTTTCTTAAGATGTTTTTAAATCATTGTTATAGAGAAAAGAACCCTGGGTAAGCAATTAGAAAAACTTCTTCTCACCTCTAGTTTGATGACTTTGAGAAAGTCATTTATCCTCCCTGGGGAATAGGTTTTTATACCTATAAAAATATGGACCTTGGATTAAATATTTTTAATTATAAATTAATTAAGAGGTTTTTAACTACAAGCTCTTTGAGGAAAAGATTAGGCTGAAACATCAGAAAACTAAACATTTTAAATTGCAACTGGAGGTGGTCATTCTGTGAGGCATGAATGGATCTTTGACCTACCTGGTTGCAAGGAGTTATATGACTCACTTCTTTACCTGGCTGGGAGTTCTCTTCTTCCTTTACTGTCTCAGTCATCTCTTTTGGAGTTGGCATATGTCAAATAAGACTACCTTAGCCAATTTACAAGCTATAAATTAATGCTAGTCCTACCGATTAGGGTTATAGCTAATGTAGAATCTTTCAAATAAATGCCCACAAATAATCTAATTATAAATAATGTATAAATCTGCAGCATAAAGTCATATAAAGTATATGATCTGTTTGAATTATCCTACATATGAAGACAAAGGAAGCAAAGTAGCTCTGGTGGCATAGTGTGGGTACAAACTGATAAATGTGCTCTCACCCTCCATCATATCTTGGAACCCTGAGGCAACTCTAGTAACACCAGGGCTCTGAGGAACCCTGTTTGAAAATCAATGCACAATCAAAACTCTTTAACTTATTACCATATATTGCAATTACTATTTTGCTTTTTCATGATGCCTACCTCATTCCTGCTTTAATAGTCATGAAATTCAAAGTGGTCTTTTGGGAAGACATTTATAAAAATCTTCGCTTTAAGAGGCAAGACTTGAGGTCATGTTATATTTGTTAAGAGTATGATCAAGAAATGTTCGCTTTATGTATTCTCTCTTCATCTCTTTTCTTGTAGGAAGCAGGGATTAGAAGCTAGGGTGGACTCTTGCTCTCCTACTTTCAAATAGAAAAGCCATCTGCTTTCAAAATCTATCACTGATGAGCACCACTAACTTTACTTATATGCAATGCAGAAAGAGAATGACAAACAAAAAACTGCTCTCTGTATCTATGAGCTTGTTTCCCTTGTTTGTTTATACACATGTGACATTTGTATTTCTCTGTCTGATTTACTCCACTCTGGCTTTTTCCAAGACAGAAGTGCTAGCAGAGGGCATTGTTCCATTGTTGAGCCCACTCTTACCCAGCTTGCAGACCGAGGCAGGTGCCATATCTGAATCTCCATTAACATAGCTAACACTGGTCACTCCACCCCGATGATTCCCTGAAACACCATCCTTGCAAACTGCAGACCCAACCAAACTACTGCCAGTGGCTTTTCCATGTAAATGGCCTATTTGGCTCATGCTGTGGATTTTCCTAAAATCTCTCAAAGGCTCACAAAACCTAAACAAGCAGCCTCTGGCCTCGCCATGCCCTGTACTTCTGGCTGAGTAGCCCCTACCTCAGCACTAGTGTCAGCTGGTCTCAGTGTGCTGCTTGGCCTCTCAAAGCACTTCTAAGCCTCTCATGGGTAGTGATCATCTGTGGATTGTTTTGGTGGCTGATGTCAGGTGACTCCGGGCAAAGCACAGGCTATGGCTGAACTTGACCTGTGGCAGGGCCTCAGATGGCATGTTTGGTGGCCAGCATCGGTCTGAGCCAGAGTACCACCTGGCATCACTTCTAAGCATGACGCAACTAAAGGGCAGAAAGGGCAGGAATGAGAGCTCTGCTAAAGCAAATTCTGCCTCTGTAGGGTTGACACCTGCATAACACCCCATCTACTGGTCTTGGCATCATCACAAATCAGCACAAGGCTCAATCCCTCCCATTGATGAACAATCAGCAACCAAGGCTCAATTACAATAGGAGGTCACACACAACTCATGCAAGGGACATACCTGGACCACCTGGCTCAGGAGCCCAGGGAAGACTATGATACTGGGACCCATGCACACCTACTACGTAAGGCCACTCTGCTAAGATTGGGAGATGTAGCAGCCCTACCTAATAAATAGAAACAAACACAGCCAAAATGGGAAGAGAAAGAAATATGTTTCAAATGAAAGAACAGGACAAAGCTTCAGGAAAAGCACTCAACAAAATGGAGACAAGAATTCTACCAGATGCAAAGTTCAAAATCCTTGTTATAAGGATGCTCAATGAACTTAGGGAGAGAGTAGATGAACATAGTGAGAACTTTAACAAAGAGATAGAAAATATATAAGTGGAGATAGAAAACATACAAAAGAATCAGTTAGAAATTAAGACTACAATAACTGAAATGAAGAATACTTTAGGAAGAATTAACAGTAGAGTAGATGAAGTGAAAGATCAAATCTGTGATTTAGAAGATAAAGTATCAGAAAACACCTAGTCACAACAGCAACAACAACAACAACAAGAATAAAGAATCCCCTCCTCAAAAAATGAGGATAGTTTAAGAGGCCTCTGGGTCAACACTGAGCATACCAACATTCACATCATAGGAGTACCAAAAGGAGAAGTGAGTGCAAGGAATTAAAAATCTATATCAAGAAATAATAACTGAAAACTTCCCTAACCTGGTGAAGGCAATAGACAAAGCAGACCCAGTAAGCACAGAAAGCCCCAAACAAGTTGAACCCAAAGAGCCCCACCACAAGACACATCATGATTAAAATGTCAAAGTTTTAAGACAAAGAGAGAATCTTAAAGCAGCAAGATAAATGTACATAGTTGCCTACAAAGGTGCTCCCATGAGATGATCAACTGATTTCTCAACACAAACTTTGCAGGCCAGAAGGAATTGGCAAAGACTTGCAACCAAGATAACTCTACCCAGTAAAGTTATCATCTAGAATCCGAGAACAGATAATGAGCTTCCCACACAAGAAAAAGCTAAAGGAGTTCATCATCACCAAGTCAGCATTACAGAAAATGTTTTTTAAAAACTTCTTCAAGAAAAAAAAATATATATATAAAATACAAATAATAAAATGGCAATAAGTACATATCTAGCATCACTTACTTTAAATGTAAATGCATTAGATGCTCCAATCAAAAGATAGGGTAGCTGAATAGATAAGAAAACAAGACCCTTACATATGGTGCCTATCAGAGACTTAAGAGCAAAAGACACACAGACTGAAAGGGATGAATAAAAGATGTTTCCTGAAAATGGAAACAAAAATATCTAGAGTAACAATCCTTATACACAATAAAATAGACTTTAAAACAAAAGCTATAACAAGAGACAGAAAGGACCCAGTTATCCCACTTCTGGGTATTTATCTGAAGAAACCTCAAACATTACTTTGAAGAGCCATGTGCATTCACATCTTCATTCATTGCAGCATTATTACAATAGCTAAGATATGGAGGCAACCTGGGTGTCCATCAATGGATGAATAAATAAAGAAGAAGTGGTACACACACACACACACACACACACACACACACACACACACACACACAATGGAATATTACTCAGCCATAAAAAATAATGAAATCTTGCTACCTGCACCAACATGAATGGACTTAGAGGGTATTGTGCTGAGTAAAGTAAATTAGACAGAAAAATACAAATGTCACTTGTGGAATCTAGAGGACAGGATAAACAAACAACAGAAACAAACTCATAGAGATCATTTTAGTGGTTGTCACATTGTGGAATGGGGAAATGTGTAAAGGGAAAGTGGATTAGAAGTACAATTAGTAGTTCAAAATAGTTACATGGGGATGTAGAGAATAGCATGGAGTATATAGTCAGTAGTATTTTAACAACTATGTACGGTGTCAGAAGGGTACTGGATTTATTGGGAGATCACATTATAAGTTATATAAATGTGTAATCACTGTGTTGTACACCTGAAGCTAATATATCATTTTATGTCAACTATAATTGAGAAAAATAAAAATATAAAATTTGAAAAAATAAAGTGCTATAATTACAAATGAGGGGAGAACCTTCTATTATTCTCAATGAATTAATACTGTCTTGTGCTCAGGAACATGTGAGGTAAATTTCTGGCAGTGAGTACCACCAACAGAGCACCAGGTGACCACCACCCTCTGAAAAGCCCATGAAAGACAGACACAGTTTCAAATCACCTTTTTTCTCTGTTTTCACCAGGTAGCCTTTACCAGGTAGTCTCAAAACTCATCTCTGACCTCAGCTCAGGTGGCCAACTCAGATGATATATCTAGGCCTAGTCTCAGGCTATTCTTCTTGCATCCCAATAGTTCTTTGTTTCCTTGATCCTCTTCTCAACTAATTCCTTGAATCCATTGTTGTATAATTTAGGAGCACTCAGCATATATCTGGTTTCTATATCTAATTGCTCATCCAAATAACACTAGAAGAAAAAGGAGCAAGGCATTTTCAAAGATCTTGTAGAAAAATGAAAGACATAACTTTTCTGTTTTAGAACAATGAATCTAATTATTAAACAGTTAGGGTTGTCATTTAGAGTCAAATTCTTCTAGGTCTATCATCAAGAATCAAGAGAAAGGGTTTAAAATACCAAGACTGTTAACTGCCAAAGTCAAGGATACCCTGGGAAACATACATATTGTCTTTTTAAATGTTCTGAATAATTATGCATTTATCTGATTTCTTAAAAAGCTATTTCTGACTTAACCTCATATGGTCATGAATTTTTCATGTCTCCAATCTGAACACACTACTTGTCAAAGCCCTCCTAGCTCCCAGGGCCCACAAGTCTCTATAACACATTGCTAGTCCAAGGTAGACAGGACCAAATATATGCTCATCACATCAGTACCAAAAACTCTGAATTGGCTTTCCTGTTTAAGATCAGACATATTGAATACAAACCTCAAATTCCCTTCTTGTATTCTCAGATTTTGTAAATTTCTATACCTGTTGTTTAACATCTCAACCTTAGCTACATAGTGAAACCACCAGAGAAGCCTTACAAACTACAGAGATTCTGACTTAATTGGTCTGGGCTAGAGCTTGGGCCTTAGGTCTTATTTTTCAAACTTTCCAGATGATTCTAATGTGCAGCTCAAGCTGAGAAACTTTATAGAGCAGTAGTTCTACTGTATGGAGCTACTAAATCAGACACTTGAAGGATGAGACCCAGCAATAGGTCTTTAAAAGCCTTCTAGGGCAGCAGTTTCCAACCTTTTTGGCACCAGGGTCTGGTACTCCTAAGAGAATCTAATGCCTAATGATCTGAAGTGGAGCTGAGGCTGTGATGCTAGCATTAGGGAGCAGCTGCAAATACAGATGAAGCTTTCACTCTCCCACTGCTCACCTCTTACTGTGCATCCTGGTTCCTAATAGGCTACAGATAAGTACCAGGTCTGTGGCCCAGGGGTTAGGGACCTCTGCCCTAGGGGATCCTGATGCACACTTAAGATCAAGAACCACTGTTAAAGAGCTTAGCAGTAAGTACTGTGACATTAGTTCTCAGTGGTCCGCAGTCAGCAGCATCAGCATCAGGACCTCTTTGGAATTTATTAGAAATGAAAAGAATTGGGTTCCACCCCCAGACCTACTGAATCAGAAATAATAGAGTTTCATATAGTCACCTGTATCTTAATAAGCTCCCTGCTATTTGAGAATTACTGTTCTTTGAGAATAAGAAACAATAAAAGTAAAGATTTTGATATTCAGACATGGGAAGAAAAAGGAAAGAAAGAAGCAAAAGAAGAAAGAAGTCTGAAAGGTGGGAAAGCAGGTAAGGGCAGGAAGAGGTTTTTGTTTTGTTGTGTTTTTATGTTTTGTACTAGATAATTTTGATCCTTATAATATAGCCCTATGGGACAGGTGATACTTTTCTTTAAAGAAGAATGCTGAGGGACAAAGAGAAGGTTTCTGTAGCCAAATCAAGGTAGTAAAAATACAATTTCCACCTCCATCTATGACACCAAGCTAGAGTGCACATTTCTTTTACCAAACTAGAACATTAAGTAGCTATAGACTCTGGGATGGCAACTCTGTCTCTGTTCTTTATAATCATTCTTGTTTTTATATAAATAAATTTATACAATGTAGATCATCTAGAAGACACTAATAAAATGAACAATCGTTTATATGTATTAAATGTTTGCTATGCACTAGGTACAAAAACTTTTCACATGTTAATTTATTTGATGCTTTACAGTGGGTACACTTATTCAGTTCTACACATATGAAAATTTAGAGTTTAAATCAAGTACCCCTAAGTGGAAGGGCCTGGGTTTAAAGCAGTCTAATCTCTGACACATATTTAACTTTTACAGCCAGTTTTTCCTTTCAAGGGGCAATTTGTGCCCCAGGTGATGACATTTTTGGTTGCCATAAATTGGGGGAAGGTGCTACTGGCAACTGACAGGTAGAGAATAGGGATGCTACAAAACATACTACACTGTTCAGGACAGTCCCCAAAGCAAAGAATTATCTGGCCCAATACGTCAATAGTGCTGAGGTTGAGAAACTGTCGCATGCTATCCCACTATCTCAAGTACAAGAGCAGTCCCTAGGAACTGCCCAAATTGTAACCTCATTTATACTATACCAGCCTAGAACTGCACACGTTAAATACCTCATTTACATGAAATAGAACCTAATTAAGAACCTGAGGGAGAACTTTCACTATAAAGATGGCCTCCCCTTTGTCTCAACAGGAACACAATTTAGGTTGCTACCTGAATTTGTATCTTTTAGGCTGCAGCTCCTTTTGCTCAAATAAATGCTTTTTATTCTTTATTGCAGTATAAAATTAATTTTTGTTACAGGTGTTTTTAACATTTCCTGATGATAAGAATGTTTTATGACCACAGCACAGGTCTAGAATCTCCCTGGAACTGAAACCATTCTAGTTTTATGAATCAAGGTTCATCTCAGTCTAGAAATCAAGCAACTTTGTATAGGGAATAAGCATTGCTTCCAGGTACATTAATGAATCTGGAGTTCAGTAAGTAGAGGTTACCAAATATCTCAACAACCCAGGGTAATTAAGCACATGGGCTACTAACTTGGTACTGTATCAGAATTTTTATCTGGCCTTATCATTGTAAGTAAGGAAACTAAATTAACCTGCAAAGTCCTGCTCCTGGGTGTGATAGGAAGACTTAGCTAAGCTAATTAATATATTATCAGACCTTGTGCTGTAAAATTTCACTTACAGGTCTGGATCCATGAAGGAAAAATTTTATCAGGGCATAATGAAATGAAAGAAGTCTCTCTGTGTGGATTAGCTACTATTTGAGAAATTTGATCAACAGAGGTGGCCAATCTGAATAATATGGGAAGAAAGTCCATTTGAGAATCTTAATAAGAATAAGGAGAGACATTGCAATAGGCTGGAATGATCTTTGGACATAAAAGCAAGTCACACTGGAACTAAACACACATTGTCCCTTTCACTCACCCTTGGCTTTTCAAATATATATAAATATATACATATTTAAATATATACATATTTATATATATTTAAACAAATATATATACAATAATGATATACATATATACATACAACAGAAAATTGTATGCCTTTAATTATTTAGGGTTCAGACCAACTACTGCTTTTGCTACCTCCTCTCTCTTTCTGTCCCTGTCTCCTTTGCCATCTCTCTCACCACTGAATTGTCTCAGCAGTTTAGCAAAAACAAACATAGATCCCTTATCATTTCTACATTGTGTTTTAATTATTGATCCATATGCTTTATTTCCCACAAACACAGAGACCGTGAATAGGGTTTTATAATATCTTTGCATCTTCAACCGTATTATCTTAAAAAAGCTTAATAAATGTTTGTTAAATGAATATACAAAGAATTAGGTGACAATCTCATTCCTATATCTGCTGCTTTCTCCTTTGCAGCCACCTACCCCCCCCCTCCACTTAGTAAGTTTCTTTTAAAAAAAGGAAAAGAGAGCACTATATTTTATGTTTTATGTATTGATAATCTAGATTATATTACATTGGAAAACAGAAGTTTACTGTAAAAAAAAAGGCTATAAAATTATTTAATCTTCATATTCTACCAGGAAGGAACTAAAGCCCAGGGAGAAAATAACTCCCCACATTCACCAACTACTAAATATCTGAACCAGTACTAACACTCCTTGACCATTTTCCAGTCACCTGTGGGCCAGTCTTCAATTCTTTGGGAGCTGTTGTGATGGGGAAAGTGGGAAACAGTAGAAAGGCAGCCACTGAGAGTATGCTCACTTTGGAGAATTAACTTAGTACATGAGCCAAGGAAGGCTCCCCAGTATGATCAGACCAACCTCATTCTGCAGTAGATTGTGTGCTCTACCACGGTGCCTCCAGTGCTAATCACTCTAGATTAAAGCATGTGTATCTACGAGTTAGTTCATGTTACAAAAGAAATGGACAAGCCAGGATAGGACATGCATTAAGCTGCTCCATAAGTCAGAGTGGGTTGCCAAACAAAATATCAAAAACTGAGCAACTTAAAAAACAAAAATTTATTTTTCGGAATTCTAAAGTCTGAGAGCCTGAGATTAGGGTGCCAACACGGTCTGGTTCTGGTGAGAGCCCTCTTCCAAGCTTACTGATGACTACCTCCCACTGTGCCCCACATGGCAGGGACATGGGGGAGGAGGAGAGAGAGAATGACCACATTAGAGGTTAGGGTTTCAACATAAAAATTTGAGGGACAATTTTAGGGACAATTTTTACAGCCACTATCAATTATTCGTCCAGCCTCTCACTCACTAAAGTGCAGAGCTGAACAAGGACTTATCCACCACTCCAAGAAATAGGAAACAAAGGATCTCGAGAGTGTTGGATGGGGAGAAAGTAAGTATGGAAAAGTCTGTGTGCTGGCACAAGGGTCCAGGACATTGAAGAGAAGAAGAAAAAATGTGAACGTCTAAAGTGGTCTTAGCATTATGTCACTATTTTGTAGAAGCCTGTTTGTTTGCAGAGACACAAGAGATTTGACGAGCAGAGTTACAGATTCAGAAATAGGATCCTTGGTTTTGAGTTCCAGCTCTGTTTTTTCTTAGCTTTGCGATTATGGACAACACATTTCATTCACTTTTCTGAGTCACTGTGTATTTTTATCTGAAAATAAAGGGCCTAATTCTGCCTTATCTGTCTTATAAGATGGGTATGAAGACCAGGCAGTGTATTATTTGTGAAAGTTTTTAATAAGCTGTAAGGGACTTTAAAATTGTAGCATGCCCCACACTATAGTTATCGTCATAGACTTTAGACAAGAGAGAAGTAATGTGCTTAGCATATTTCTTGACTAGGACACTGATATTAAGCTTAGTGTCCAACTTCTTGAAGAGTCAGTGCCTGAGGATGATGCTAATGGGCACAGCTGCACTCTTATTCTTTGTCATTCACACTTAAATGCACAGCAAGAGCAGAAATTCCTTTGCAACTAACCTAAGCAAATCAGGAAAGCAACCAATACTGCATTGCAGACTATGGCTCCATTTTCCTATATAAAAAAAAAAAAACATCAAACCTGCTGTAGAAATTTCAGGGACATTTAATGCTTGGTTTGAGGTTTGGGCCTTGTTCCTGCTGGGTTTCCGCCCCACCCCCCTGCTGCCCCCCCGCCCATGCCTTTGATTTTAAGTGAAATAAGCTAGGTGCTACTAGCTGCAATGTGACAAAATGATGATTCACTGCACAGAAATTGTCCTGGCAGCAATTTTCAGGGGAAATAAAAATAAAAGCAATCACAATATTATCTTCCCAGCCAGCATGATGCAATATAAAACAAAGAATTTCACTGCAGGGAGAAAGTGTCCCTCTAGAGTGGGGATGAGCTTTCAAAGTTCAGATGCCCTGCTTTCAGAGAACAATCTCTGATCTCTCTAACTTTCAAAAGCCAGGATCTCTAGTGGAAATAGGTGGTGTCTTTTTTTTCCTTTTCACTCATTTAAACATAGGCGAGTACTTCTTGTAGCTAGATAATTGTAAATGCCTCTCCCGGTGCTCTTGCTTGCTCATTGAACCACTTTTCTATGTCTTGATTTTGCAGAATGAGTCAGCAGAAATTATACTGTTAATATATTTAAGTAGTATGTGGCTAGGCCACTATATGTGGGGAAATGCATGTTAGCATTCCCTCACTTATGAAATTGAGGGTCCCTATGACTGTAAGTGAATTAAATTTTAAATTCTACCTCCAGAAATCACCTCTCTCTTTCTCTCTCTCTCTCTCTCTCTCTCTCTCTCTCTCTCTCTCTCTCCCCCCCGCCCCCCCGAGGCAGCAGAAGATAGTAGCTCAGACCTGACTATAGTCACCAGGTCCAGAACTTTGGCAAGCTAAAGAAAACATCTTGGCTTAAGTCACGTTTCAGCTTCTGGGCTCTAAGTTGGAATAACCCCCTGCAACTGAGACTGGACTGAGGGACTCCAGAAAAGACCTCAGAACTGTTTACAAGACCTCAAGACCTAAAGAAATAATTCATTATCTTTACCTCACTGCCAACCAATCAGTTCCCAGCACAATTCTCCCACCCTCAGCCCCCTAACTCAGGATATCTTGTGATTTTTGCCCTGTATAATTTATAATCTATACACCATTGGAAGGCAGGTCTTTTTGGCACAAGTTCCCCACTTCCATATTGGTCAATTCAATATTAAACTTTAAAACCTTTTTTTTCTCTAGAGCAAAACTCTTCTTGTGCATTTTTTTGGCCCAATGCACACAGGTAGATGAAAAATAAATAGGTCCCAGGAACGCTTAATGTTACAGAAAGCACTTAAACAAACAAACAAAAAGAAGTATTAATTGACCTCTGTGTGCCAAGTATTGTGTTAAATGCTTTTAAAATATTCTTATGTAATTTTCACATCAACTCCAGAAAATAAATACTGAATGTTTACATTTAGAACCCAAGATGATCTTACTGATGAATTCTAGGACCTCAATAGGAAAGTATTTTTACTGGTCCAGATACCACTTCCACCTCCTACCCCTGCAACATCATCACATGCTGTGGAGAATATAGTCTACCATACTGAATACTATTCCAATAGATGATATACCTATCATCCCATTTGGCTCACTTTATGATATCGTTTCTCTCATCAAATATGATCTTTAGAAATTGTCTCTAGCAACTCTTTTAAGCTAACAGCCACTGCACTCACTTGTCCAAAGTACTTACATTTCCAGATATATCTTTCCCTAGTGATGACAATCTATTGTGTGTGCCCAGTATGTAAACGAGAGTTGGAGCATAGCTATTATGGAACAGGGATAAAAACCATGGTGGTGGCCAAGAAATCTGAAAGGAATTCTAAGACTCTGTAGAGCAGAGTTACAATGCAGTGATATGCACTACTCAAAAACTAAGAACTATAGAGTAAGCAATCTCCAGGTGAATAAATGAGTTATGAAAGTCTAGATTGGAATTTGGTTGTCCTGACAAACCAGTACTCTGTCCACTAGACTACAAATCTAGTGAAGAGATAGTGAAGAAGACAAAGAAAGTGATGATAGAGGGCGTAAACGTTTCCAGTAGATTATAGAAAAAGTTCCAGAAGATAAATTTTAGGAAAACCAAGAGAAGAATGTATTTCAAGTAGGAAATGTTCAACATAGCCTGTTAAGTTGCAGAAAACTCAAAGAGGTTACGAGCTCAAAAATAATCACTTGATTTAATTATTAGTTTGATTAGAAGTTGCTGGAAACTGTTGAGAGAACAATTTTAGAAAACTACTGAGACACATGCTAAAATGGGGGGAACTAAACGAGTGCCGGAAACATAATAAAAGACTTTCAGCCATTATAGAACAAAGAGAAGGAAGTGTTATGTGAAGCACTAGAATGAATTTTAAGATGGGAGTGGCCTAAGCAAGTTTACTGATAAAGAGAGACAAATTGATGATAGAAGAAACACTGAAGAGCAAGCTCAGGGAAAAAGTTTTAGAGAAGACAAAATAATAAAGAGTGAAGATACAAGAAGATTCTGAGGTAGAAAATAAGGCAATTAGGAAAAATTTCTTGTACTTTGCGACTTTCTCAGTGAAATTGAGGATACTCAGTGAACCAGAGCAGATAAAATGAAGAGGATAATGGAAACCCTGGGCTTTCTGCTGTGGGGAATGTGAAAAGGTGAGATTTCTTACTGGAAATTCTCTTTAACACTTTAAGGAATTGAAGATGAAAGGTAGAGGAAATTTGGAATGTTATCTGAGTTATCAATACAGAGTTTTATTTGACTAAGGGAACTTGATGGTTGTCATGTTTTTATCAAGATTTTGTGATAGTCACATGTAGTAAAAAACAGTTTAGGCTGGTTAGTGCTTTATATAATGCCATGAGGCCAACTCTGAAACACTTCTAGCAACACTCAGATATGAGCAATTCAATCTTCTATGGCAAAGAGCAAAGTATGATATCTACATGGGCACACACACACACACACACACACACACACACACACACTCATATATATATATGCACACTTGCACACACACAATGATTATATTATTTTAAGTAAACTGTGTAGGAATGGTAAGAGAGTAAAGATGGAAGGCACAATTTCTGTTTCTGATAGAGTCTTTTTGGGCAGGCAGATGCAGCCCTTATAGGACATAAATTGAGCATTCAGGAAAAGCCATATGTCAACTATGGTGCCAAAGAAAATGGAAAGAAACAAATTCTAAGAGCTGAGCTTTTGCACATCATGTAGTTACTGTAGGCTGGCAGTTATCACATAGGCTTTCTAGTGTTGGGGTATAAACGAAGACTATTTAAGTTTCCACAATTAAGGATTAATGGGTTTTTTTCACCTAAAACATATAACTTAATTTTTTAAATTCTCTGAAGAAATATAGAAAGGAAAGTCTGCAATCTGGCATCTAAGAAATCATTTTGTAGAAGTAAAACTTTCCAGTAAATCAGTCACAGAGAAGTGATACCTCCAGGCACTGGCCCCCAGGATGGCATTGACCACCACTGGGATGGGGAAACTGACTGCTACACCCTATTTGATCTAGGAGTTCCCTGAGGACATTTGCCTTTGTATGGGACATTTGCAGACAACAACTGCTTTCTATAATCTGCTGTTTCCTGTAATCTGCTTGCTTGCCTGAAAGACCACCAGGATATGGTCTTAAAGTATATAAACTGCCTCCTCTGAAAGCTGTGGTTGATCTCTTCTAACCCTGCAGGGTAGAGAGTCAGTCGCCAGCCAGCTAATAAAGGCTCATAATTCTCTCTGATTTGGCTCTGTGGGACCCTGTTCTCACCTGCTCCATAACAATTTGAAGTTAATTTATTATAGATGAAGTTTGTATTTTTTAAGTTAAAATGTACTTGTTTATTACCTCCTGATAAATCTAACATGGGTGTATTTCTTCAAATTATGGGTCTTTTTACTACGCATTGTTAACTGGCCTATAACTTGGTAATTATTGCAGATTTACTTTCTCTAATTAGGTGAGTTGATTTGTACTTTATAAAATTACAGTGTTTGTCTTCTTTTTCTGAGGCAAATTGTAATCATTAGTTCTACTACCTGAGGCTGTTAAATGCATATTTACTAAAATTTAAAAAAAAAAAGCCAGTGAAAAGCATATAATTGTCTCTGAATCAGAAAATTTCCATTTCACATCCATCATCTTAACTTCATTGTGGCTGCAGCTCAAAAGGAAAAGGTACAAAAGCCCCAGGACACTAAAGGATAATAACATCATTACATCTTTACAGAAAATAAGTTCCTAAAAACTCAGTGCAAACAGCATTTCCCTCCTCCTTCATAGTCTGTGCCTCCTAGCTTGGTCACAGTCAGGATCAAAAAGTAGGAAAGAATAATAGTGACTTAAGCTAAAAAAATTAAAAATTTAAGTTAAATTTTAAAAACTAAAGTGGAAACAAGGAGAGCAAAGACTATTGTAATGTCTTGGTAAGATATATCTCATTGAAAATAGAATCTCAACTAACAAGAATTCTTCAAATAGTTAAATTCTGACTAACATTAAACAATGCAGGGGTTAGGGTATCAACCCATCCACACAGTTAAAAATATGTGTACAACTTTGACTCCCAAAAACTTAACTATAGTTGGCACTTCACATCCATGGGTTTTGATTCAGCCAGCTGTGGATTTAAAACAGAATTTCTGATCCACAGTTGGAAATCTGCAAATGTTGGGAGCCAACTGTACTGACAACCTACTGATGACTGGAAGCCTTACAGATAACATAAAAAATGAATTAACACATAAATTTGTAAGTTATATATGCATTATATACTCTATTCTTACAATAAAGCTGTGAAGAAGAAAATATTATTAATAAAATCATAATATTAGGTAGCTAGTCAGACGTGAGCAACAAGGAAACGAAGGAACAGGGGCCCAGCCCAGAGACCGCCCAAAGAACACCCCCCGTGAATTCTGGGTACGCACATGCACATAGGCAAAGTTATTGCCTAGTGTCAAACAGGTGTCAGTTAAAATGACTTCACTCTCCAATCACCTAGGAATGCCTTTGTAACCACCCATCACAGCCCAAATATAAGGCACACATGTCCACTTCTGGGTCTTTATTTTGCTCTCTGTGCTCTCCTCTTTGCCCTTCAGGGCTCCCCTCCTTTTTTTGCCCTTCTGAAATCTCCCTTTTGCTTTTTTGCCCTTTGGGGTTCTCCTCCCTTTTTGGTAGCCTTTTGTGGCCCTTTTGATCTTTTATAGCCATCTGGCCCTTGTCTTGATTGCAGTGCTGGGACCCTATGCCTCCTTGGGGCATTCTTTGTCTTTCTAAAACATATTTTTAATAAAACTATTAAATTTCAATAACCTGTGATTCTTCACTGTGTCATTTGAAGAAGAACCAGGGAAAAATGCTAACTGCACATCTGCACCAATGTTAGTCCTCTGCCCACTCCCCTACCATTGGAGAGATGCCAAACTTTGATTGGACCCAATGGTGATAAGAAAAATAAATATTTTTACTGTATTTATAGAAAAAAAATCCAAATGTCAGTGGACCCTGTAGTTGAAGCCCCTGATGTTCGTGGGTCAACAGTATTTTCATTTGAACTGTTTTGAGAAAGAGAATGAGCACCTCAATTTCCTCTTCTGTAAGATGGTGGAGGAGGCAGGAACTGAGGTTCCCTGCCAGCATGGTATTGAACATATGACACTTTTATTTATTTTTTAATCATTCCCAAATAGGTTATGTTTTTTGTTTTGTTTTTTTGTTGTTTGTTTTTTGTTTTTTGTTTTTTGTTTTAGTGATATACCACTTTCCTTTTAACAAATAGCAAATTTTTGGCCCCTGTTCTGAAGCAAAACAAAGCTTTGTCATCATTCATTACAGTGTGTAGGGAAAAAATGGACACTACCCAGTCTTAGCTTGCTGGGTCTCTTTGTAGCCTAGGACTCCTGTCACTAATTCATTGTTGTAGGCTATTCTCTCTCGGTGTCAAGCATTATATTTCTTTCAGTTTCTGTTTCACAGGCTGAGACAACAACTGGAAAAATATTTATAATAAATATGACAAAATTTGAATTCCCTAAGTAAGGGATACAGACAAATCAGTAAAAGCTCACTGGGACAAAAAAAAAAATAGAAACTGAAAATTGTCAAGTAAGGAGAGTCAGTGGCTGGTAAATGACAAAAAAAGTAATTTATCTCATAATTAATCAAATACAGATTATAATAATATGACAGAGTTTTTCACTTATAAAATTAGCAAAGGTTTACCTTCTTTTCATTCTATCCCTGACATGAGGGTACGATGACCCTAATGACATGACATAAATTGGGTACAGAACTTTTTTATAAGGCAATTTGGCAGTGTGTATCAAGAGTCTAAAATATACAAGCACTAAAATTCACTTCTATGTACTTTTCTTATGCATTATATATAAACCAGGGGTGTGGTGAGAGTTCTATCTTAAAAGGTAATTATTACAGTATTATAAAAAATAACATAAAAAGTGATGAATGGTCAACATAATGAAATAGATAATTAAATTATAATACATTCACCTAATTAAAAATTAAGTAATCATTTAAAATTATACTTATTAAGAGTTTTTAATAATAGAAAACTTTTATATTATAATGTTAAATGAAAAATAAAACAGGATACAAGGTTACATTTAGAATAATTTTTTCTAAAAGACATTTGCTCCATTGTCCTACAGGCAGAGGCCACAGATCTAGTAACAACTCCATAGTTCTTTCTTCATCCAGAAAAGAAGGTTAATTCAAAAAAGATGTTCCAGGGAAGACTGGAGAGTAGGAGGTGACTTTTGCCAGTGTGGTTAATCCACTGGTGAGTTACTCAGTAGGTTTGAAGCAACATACCATATGGGCCAAGCATTTAGTCCTAAATGCAAAGTCTGGCTCCACTGCTATCTTTCTAATCTTGAGTTGATCCCTTAAACATTTTTAGCTTCAGTTTTCTCATCCATGAAAGAGAGATATTAATAATATATCTTCTACATAAGGCAATTATTAAAATTAAATGAAATATTTATGTAAAGCACATCATTGTGCCTGGCACATTATACTTAATAGTTGCTGATTAATTTTATACTAGGAGGGTTTGCCTGATGAAATAAAACGTGTTCCAAGTGTATTCCATTAATTAATTAAGAACAAATTAATTAATGCTTAATGGAATTATACTCAATGTAGAAATCTAACTACTTTTTAATGTATTTCAATGTATTTTACTTCTGGTAAATTGGGCATAGCAATGGCCACTACCTCATAGGATTGTTAGGCAGGAAGGAACTGAATGAGATAATGTAGAGTGTTTGGCACATAGTAAAAAATTCTATAAAATGTTAGCTTTTAAAATGAAGAGAATACTTTTCATCTATAATTTCAGTTAAATGAAGGGAATCTTCATCAATCACTTGACCAACCAACTTAAATTGATTGATTACTATGATCCAGAAATTGGGTCAGTGCAACATGAATTCACACATTTGCAACTGCAACAGCCAACAAAGCAGAAGTATGTGCCAAGTGTTTGCGCCTCAGAGAACTATTTTTTTCTCTGAGTGTATCGGATTTCAGGTTTTTCCCCTCTCTTGCTCCAAAGGAGCATACTTTCTAAGGGGCTAGAAATAAAGAGTTTGGCAGAATAATGACAACAACTGAAGGAGTTTTAAAAGATAAATGTGACAAGTAATTTAATAGTGATTTCTTTTCAAATTTGAGAGAAAAGAGTAACTAAGAAACAGTAGAGTTTTCTAATTTGTATTTCACTTAAAATGCCACTGTGTGTTTCCTGAAATGTTAATGACAAAATTAGCTGCCTGTGGTGTGAAAAGGGAACCATCCAAAGCCATGAACAGGAAGGCGCCACAAATGAAATAGTCCCCAGTGTGTGTTCCAGATTGGAGCAGAGACAGGGTGGATCTGGAAGAGAGTAAAATGGAAAGAATTGTAACTGCAAATAGTAGTGTTTGGGAAACATTATCAATCATGTGGTAGAATGGGTAAGCTCAATGCAAAGATTTCAGAAGTGGGAATAAACATCAGCTTGCTGCTTCCACTAACCCTGTAAGGCTTGGCTTCAGTACCTTTCTTGCCTCATGTAAACATACACATATACACACGTACGTATGGAGAGAGCTGTTGAGGACGGGAAGAGCATGAATGTCAATTGATCTTCAATCATCATTAGGAGAAAGGAAAAGGAAATAGTTTGTGGTTTTAAAAATAATTACAACATTTATAGTTTTCAAAGCATTTATACAAGCATTATTACATTGATATTACCACAGGTGCGTATGTTAGAAGGAGGAAACATTAGTGTTCTACTTAAATTAGGAAACAGCACAAGATAGGGCAGAAACAGAGCTGAGTCATAGAACTTAACCTTTAGGATGTAAAATCCAGGATTTCCTCCCTTATTGCCAAGAGGTTTGGAGTAAAAAAAAAAAAAAAAAATGTTATTTTTTGTAATGATAATGTCAATATGGAATTACAGAATTTTTTTTTGATTAACCATGTTGGCATAGTTATTATTAAATTAATAGTCCCAGTTTTGAATTCTTATTTGACAGAAAAACAATATGTTTATCTGTTGGGGACCACATGATCTTTCCACCAAAAGGTAGATAATTGTAGCAATTTTATCATTTTTTTCTTTAAGAGTTTCTATAAGTCATTGATTTCTGGCTACCAGTGTTGAGTGTCCCCCAATGCTTCTTCAACTTGAATGCATAAATGAATCACTGGGAATCTTGTTATAATACAGGTTATTGTGTTAGTTTATTATTTTTTCCCAAATACTACAACTATATAAAAGTAAATAACACTGACTCACCTAAATATGCTCAAATAATATGAAATGAGGTTATGTTGTTAGAATTTGATCTTGGCAAAATCCTCTACCAAATCACTGATTTCTGGCCATATGAATCCTCAAGAAAATTCCCACCTGGGGACTGAAACTTTGTCAGCAATGTAACATTTATTCTTTCTTAGAGGATCTTAGAATTGTCCTCCTTTCTACCCCTCACAGACTTCCTCTGCCATAAGCTAACTTAGCTGTGCTCTCCTGAATGTGCAAAGGAATTACCTGGGGATCTTGTTAAAAGGAAGATATTGATGCAGTAGTTCTAGAGTGGGGACCTTGGATTCTGCATTTCTAACACACTCACAGGTGCTGTTGCTGCTGCTGCTGCTGCTGCTCTGTGGCCCAGCAAGGATATAGACCATCTAGATTTATTCTCTTCACATATTTTCTTTCCCTTGGATACTTCAATTGTTCATGGCAGCGGGGTTTTTTTTAGAGCTAATGATAGAATTAACATTCATATCATTGTGCTTTTGTTGCCATTATGCACAGAAAAATATTAAACTTTCCTTTTCTATTTTAAGATATTTACTTATTCATACAATATTAATAATAATATAATAATAATGGCTAACATATGAGTGCTTACTGTGTTACTCTCTCCCCACCATAACTCCTCCCCTGGGCTTGGCTAACAGAGGTCAGGTCCCTGGATCCTAGGACTAGGGGAAGGAGGTGGGTCATGGCCCAACTCATCTTTTCCCAGATGTGAGCCCTTCAGGGCCTGGGTTCTGCAAAGAACACAGGTGGCTCAGGCTCTGGGAGGCTCCAGGTGCCATGGCATCCTTAACAACACCACTGCCTCTCAAAATGACGGCAAAGTAATAGGTGGAATTTAGGGTTTTCTAGAACAAGAGTGAGGACAGTATGTTAACCTAACACCCCAGGAACCACTCAAAACCTCAGTATCTGCGCTCAGAGGATATCTACCCAAACAACCCCAAAAACTCTGGTTTGGAAATAAAGGCAAATTATCAGAGAGCCATCGTTTGGCCAAAAAGGGCTGTAGAAGTCCTGAACATATTTCTCCTTACTTCCATTTTACAGAAAGGTGCACGAAGGTACAAAATAGGAAAATAACTTACCTGAGAGTTTACCAAATACTCCCTTCCTGGACCTCACACCCTGGCCAGGAAGCCATTCACAGTAATTATCGCCAACATTTAAGTGCTTCCGCCAGCCTGTGCCTGAGTAAGAGGGTGAACAGACTGAGGCTTGAGAGCAGCCACCTCTCACCCACTGTGTAACCTAACTTATCTGAACCTCTGCTGCCTTCTGCATCACAGGAGGACTGATTAAATCACTAATCTATGAGGATTTAATTGAATTGTCTTTTAGTTGTTGAGTTGTAAAAGCTTTTTATGTATTCTAGATACTAACCATTTATCAGATATATGATTTGCAAATATTTTCTTCCATTCTATATATTTTCTTTTTCCTATTCTTGATAATGTCCTTTAATGCACAAACACTTCTAAATTTGATGAAGTTAGTTTATCTATTTTGCATTTGCTTTTGTCGTCATATCTAAGAATACATTGTCAAATTCAAGGTAACAAAGATTTGCCCCTATTTCCTTCTAAAAATGTTATGGTTCTAGCTCACAAAAACCTCTTCTGCTTTCTCAAAAAGAAGAAAACTAATTTTTTTCAACAAGCATTTTTCATCTCTCTTATACTTGTTCTTCTCAAATCTATGAATATTTTTTGCCACTGAAAAATCACTTCCAGTATACAGTTCTCTTTCCCAGACATGTTTCTGTTATTCATAGCAACAGTTCTTTTTGGAGCTAGATGTAGAGTTATATTCATATCATTCTTTGTGCCATTATGCACAGAAAAATATTAAGCTTTCCTTTTCTATTTTTGTTTTTTCCATTGTTTAACAACTTTATTGAGATATAATTCACTTATCATTTAAAGTAGACAATCCAATTTTTTAAAATATATGTACAGATATTCGTAAATACTTTAGAACATTTAAAACATTGTAGATACTTTAGAACATTTTATCACCTCAAAAGATAACCCCAGATGTTATACATTACTAATCATTAGGGAAATCAAAAAAGAATGACAACGAGATGCCAATTTGTACCTATTATGTTGATTATTATTTAGAAAAATTAAAAGTACCAAGTATTGGTGAGGATATAGAGAAATTGAAACACTTGCGCATTGTTGGCAAGAATGTAAAATGGCGAAGACACTGTGAAAACAATTTGGCAGTTTCTCAAAAGGTTAAACATAGAATTACCATATGACACTTCTCTGGATAGGAAGGAAAACAGTAAGGATATAGTTAAACTCAACAGCACCATCAATCAATTAACTGGATCTAATTGACATCTACATAATGTTTATCCAACAAAAGGAAAATACACATTTTTTGCAGCTCACATAGAACATTCACCAAGAAAGACCATTTTATAAGCCATAAAACACACCTTAATAAACTTCAAAAACTAGAAATCTTACAAAGTGTGTTTTCAGGATTAAACTAGAAATCAGTAACAAAAAGATAGCTGGAAAACTCCCAAATATTTATAGATTAAACTATACACATCTAAATAACACACAAGTTTAAGAAGTCTCAATATTTTAAACTATCCAATTCCCTCTGCATCATTTATTAAAGAGTCTTTCTTTTTTCCATTGCATGTTTTTCACTCCTTTGTCAAAAATTCTTTGCCCATTTATATGTAGTTTTGTTGCCGGGTTCTCAATTATGTTCCATTGGTCTGTGTGTGTGTGTGTGTGTGTGTGTGTGTGTGTGTGTGTGTGTGTGTGTGTGTTTCTGCCAATACCATGCTATTTTGATTATTGTTGCTTTGTAGTATAATGTGAAATCAGGTAGTTTGATACTTCTAGCTTTGTTCTTTTTTCTCAGGATTGCTTTGACTATTTAAGGTCTTTAATGGTTCCACACAAATCTGATGATATTTTTGTTCTATTTCTTTAAAACATGCCATTGGGATTTTGATGGGGATTGCATTAGAATAAAACTAGACTACAATTTGTCACCATGCACCAAAATTTACTAAAATGGATCAAAGACCTAAATATAAGACCTGAAATAATGAATTTCATAGAAGAAAACATAGGAACTAAACTCATGGACCTTAGATTTAGAGAGAATTTTATGAATTTGACTTCAAAGGCAAGTAAAAGTTAAAATAAATGAATGGAACTATATCAAACTAAAAAGCTTCTACACGGCAATAGAAACCATCAACAAAACAATGATGCTTCCAACTGAATGAGAGGAGATAGTTGCAAACACTTCCGATAAGAGAAAAATATCCAAAATATATAAAGAATTCATACAATTCAATAACAAAAAACAAACATCTAACTGAAAAATGGGCAGAGGACCTGAGCACACACTTCTCCCATGATAAAATACAAGAAATAACAAGTGTTGGTAAAGTTGTGGAGAAATAAAGAATCTTCATACACTACTGTTGGGAATGTAAATTGGTATACACAATATGAAAAACAGTATAAAGATTCCTCAAAAACCAAAGACTAGAACTAGCATATGACCCAGAAATCCTTCTTCTATCAAAAAAAATTTGAAACCTTTTATTTGTAAAGATATATGTGTTGCTATGTTCATTGTAGCATTATTCCTGGTGGCCAAGACATGGAAAAAAAAATGAAATTGGAAACAGTCCTTCAATAGATAATTGGATAAAGAAGATGTGATACATATATAGAAAGGGATATTACTAAGTCATAAGAAAAGATGAAATACTGCCATTTGGAACAACATGGATGAATCTTGAGAATATGAGCTAAGTGAAATAAGTCAGATAGAAAAAGTCGAGAACCATGATTTCACTTGTATGTGGAATATAAACTTGAAGGCAACAAATGAACAAGACAAACAAACAAAAACTCATAGACACAGACAACAGTTTAGTGGTTACCAGAGGAAATGGGGGTAGGAGGAAGTTAGAATATATGACTGAAGGAGGTTTGTCTTTGGGTGAGGAACACACAATGTAATATACAGATAATGTATTATAAGATTGTACACTAGAAACCTATGTAATTTTATTTAACAATGTCACTCCAATAATTTAATAAAGTTAAAATGTTTAAAAAATAAATAACATATCAAACTAAAAAAATAAAAATATAATTTATCAAAATTTGTGAGATCCAGTGAAAACAGGGCATAGGGGAAATTTATCTAATTGACTGCAGATATTAAAATAGAAGAAATATATAAAGTCAATAATCTAAGCTTCTACCTTAGATAAAAAAGAGCAAATTAAATTCAAATTAAGAGAAAAAAATGTTAATTATAGCAGAAATCAATGAAATTGAAAAAAAATAAATCAGTAGAGAAAATCAACAAAACCAAAGCTGGTTTTTTGAAAAGATTAATAAAATTGATAAACCCATAGCAAGGTTAACTGGGAAAAAGGAGAGAAGACACGAATTACTAATATCAGAAATGAAAGAGATAACATCACTAACAATCTCACGAACACTAAGATCATAAAGGAATGTTATGAACAACTCTATGCACACAAATTTGATAAGCAGGATAAAATAAACCAGTTCCTTGAGATAAAATTTATCAAACTCTTACCCGTAAAAATGATAGTTTAAAAAAAATTCTTTCTACTATAGAAATTTAACTAGTAATTAACAATCTTCTAAAACAAAAAGCACTAGACCCAGATGGATTCACTGGCAAATTTTTACCTAACATACAAGCAAGAAAATATAATTTTCAACAATATCTTTTAGAATTGGAACATAGGCAACACTGCATAACTCATTTTGAGTCCAGGATTATCTTAGTATCGAAACCAGACAAAGATATTACAAGAAAGTAAAACTAGAGACTAACATTTCTCATAAATCTAGATGCAAGATCTCAACAACAATATTAGAAAATTTAATCCAACAATGTATAAAAAGCATTATATACTATCATGACTGAGTGAGACTTATTCCAGGTATGCAAGTCTGATTCACCATTTAAAAATCAATTAATATAAACTGACTCACCAACACACTAAAGAAGCATTGTGTGATCATCAATAGATTCAGAAAAGTCATTTAAAAAAAAAAATCCAACAGCCATCCATAATAAAAAACTCTTAGAAAACTAGGAACAAAGAGGTAATTTCTCAACTTGATAAGCAACACCTAAAAAAACCTACAGTTAACATCAAACTTAATGATGACAAACTATATACTTTCCCACTAAGATCGGGTATAAGACAAGAATGTTCACTCTCCCCACTCTGTTCAACACTGTAGTAGAAGTCACAGCTAATTCAATAAGTCAAGAAAAGGCAATAAAAGGTAAACAGATTTGGAAGGAAGAAATACCCTGTAACATGGCAGTTCTACTCTTGGGTGTATACTAAAAAAAAAAAAAAAAAAAAAAGGAAAGCAAATTTCTGTGGAATCTTTAGGGTTTTGTACATATAAGATATCATCTGCAAACAAAGATATTTTTATTTATTCTTTTTCAATCTGGATTCCCTTTATTTCTTTTTTAGCATAATTGCTGTGGCTGAGATTTCCAATACTATGTTGAACAGAAATAGTGAGAGCAGGAATCTTGGTCTTGTTCCTGTTTATAGGAGAATCTTTCAGTATTTTGCTATTGAGTATGATGTTGACTGTGGAGTTTTCGTATATTTTATATGGCTTTTATTATATTATGGTAGTTTTATTTCTTATTTGTTGAGTCTTTTTTATCATTGAAGTGTGTTTAATTTTGTCAAATGCATTTCCTGCGACGACATCATCGTGTGTGTTTTTCTTCATTCTGTTAAAGTAATATGTTTTATCGATCAATATACATATGTTAAACAATCCTTACATTTCAGGAATAAATCTCATTTGGTCATGGTGTATAATTCTTTTAATGTGTTGCTGAATTTGTTTTGCTAACATTTTACTGAGAATTTTTGCATCAATGTTCATATGGGATATTGATCTGTAGTTTTCTTGTAGTATCTTTCACTTTGGTAATACTACTTTGTTTCTTTTTATGGTCAAATAATATTCCATTGTATGGGTATGTCTCATTTGTTTATTCATTTTTCAGCTGATGAACATTTGGGTTGTTCCACATTTCAGCCATTATAAATAACACTGTTATAAGTATTCTTGTACAAGTTTTTGTATAGATACATGTTTTCATTTGTCTTGAAATATATCTAGAAATGAAATTATTGGGTTATATAATAATTTCTTGTGAGCTAGGAGAAATTGATTCAACATCACGAACGTTTGCCTTTCTTACTGACTTTTCACAGATGTTTTTGAGTAGATGTTTACTTATGTGTTTTTTGCCCTTAGGACCATTTTACAGAGGCTTTTGAACAATTGTGCTTTTTCTTTTATAGTTTTCAACAGTTGCACAGGGGAGCAGGACAGTAAAGATCCCTAGACTGCCATACTGAAGTCATTCTTCCTTTTCTACTTTAATGTATTAATGAGTTATAGAAATAATAATATAACAATAATAATGACTAATATTTGTTGAGTGCTTATTATAGTATATTTACTAGTCCAATTCATTTATTAATATTTGTTACTATCAAAATAGCCCTATCAAATACACACATGTACAAACATGCGTGTATAGGTATCTGCATTTATGCATATATGTATATATATTATTATATTTTGTTATTACCATGATATAATAGTAAAAGGAATGCACATTTTTCCAGCTTAATGATATATAATTGACGAATAACAATAAATACTTTTAAAGAAGAAAATAAAAATAAAAATAAGGGTGAACATACAAGGGGACAAATTTCTTCTCTTTCCCTATTTGCCAGAAAAAGTACAAACAGTTATTATGTTTAGTTACTTAAAAGATGGCCTTTTTCTTACATTATTAATCTTTATGAAATCCTTAAGAAAGTGACAGTTGCAACCAAGCATTTAAAAATCCTGAAAATGCCAGCCAAAGTAAGAGCAACATTCCATCTATGCCATTAAGATTGTTTTGCCAGCTGTTGATTGCAATCTTTCTTGACTTCTAAGCGAAAAACTAAGTTTTAAGATCTGAGAACATTGGGAATAATTCAAGTGCAGCTCATTTTTTTGCGGGGGGGATGAGTGATGGTATTCTTATCATAGATTCATAGATGGACTGAGTAAGAACAAATGTACAGACTACTTTTATGAAACAAGTGCTTATCTATAAGCAATAAAGCCTTGCAAATGTCAGCTTGGAGAAAACATTTATCCTGAATATGTTATGTGATCAGAAGGAGGCACTCATCTGTCTTAGTCACTCCAAGAATTTTCCACCTGGGATTCAATGAACCCTACAGGGTTTAAAGAGCATATGACAATTTGCAAGTATTAATTATTTCAGAAAGGAAGCTGGTGCAGTAGAAGCTGAGAATGCCAGCCTAGTCAACACTGGGTATAGAGAAAGGGAAGACAGAAAGTCATGACTAGTCATAGGCTAAAATCAGAGAGGATTTTACAAATGTTCCTAGAGTTGCAGAGCTGATGATATATTGGAGAAGAGACATTGAGAGGAAAGAAGGGAAGCCAGACTCTAATCAGAGTGAGGTATTTGGTTACAGCCAAGCTAAAGGGACGAGCAGAGGAGGTACAATTCCTGAGAGCCAATTCTAGGGAAGCCAGCGGTTTACTAAAGCTTGGAGTTAGCACTGGGGTACCGGAAAGAATGGTCCAAAATGAAGAGAGATGGACTGTATTTCATCTATTTACTCAGTGAATAATTGTTGAGCACCTACTGAGTGCCCACATTCTTACTGCAAGCATGGGGAGTTTTACTTGGACCAACCCGAAAGCTAAGAGATCAATCTGAGGAGTATGCAGATGCAACATCCATGTTAAGGCTTTATGTCACTATCAACTTTGCTATATAAGATGGTCATTATAACCTTATTACATTATACTCTCCATTTCCCAACATCTGACTAATATAATTGCAAATGAAATTACATTTTTACAAAACTGCGTTGAATTTCTTTTTGGTCAGACAAGGCATGCCTCAGCAGCTTAAGTTGGTTTAACGTCTCTTCACGAGTTAAATGAGCACTTAATAAAAAAAAAAAAAAAAAAAAACCTGGAAATTTCTTTCCAATTACTGGAACATCCTTAATGATCTGGAGATTAGCTATAGATCAGAATTCCAACTGAGGGAAGAAAAAAAATGAGACTGCATTAAAATTTTCTCAAAATTAACCTAAGATTACTTTTTAAGAAAATGCATACTCAGGGTAAATCACTTAGGGCAAAATAAATAAATAAATAAATAAGCTTTACTTATTAGATAAGAAAAGACCTGAGAAGCAAATAGAGGGGATTCTAGACTAAATGTGAGTCAGCAATACATAGTGTTAAGTCAAACGTGGTATTTGGGAAATGAACAAAAATGGGAATTATAGAAAGCTAGAAATTTTATAAATTTAGAGTATCCAATTTGAATGCTGGAAATCTAAATATAGCATTATTTCATGAGAAAGGAACAAGGGCCTTACCAAAAGAATGCTAAAGTAAAGAAACTTAGTTTTGTCCTTGTTTTGTTACTAATATGCTATAAAAACTTAGCAATTCACTCAATTTCTTTAAGCCCTAGATCACTCATCTATAACATGAGCATGATTATAATATTGAACCTATTTTCATTGCTCTAAGGAAAAGTTTTTTGAAATGAGTAAAAAGAACTATAAAACACAATACACTCTTAATGGAAGTTATAGAAAGTATTAGTAAAAAAGAAAAATCAAAATATATAGGGCATTAGCAAATGAAATACAACCAGGAAGGCAGAACTGGCCATTTAATTTCTGGAACCCAGTGTAAAATGAAATGCATGACCCTTTGTTAAAACTATATTAAAAATTTTAAGATGACAATGACAGAGTATCAAACCAAGCAAGGGGACCATCTAGGCATGAGCCCAGTGAAACAGCACCAGTTACCTGTCCATGAAGCTGGTCTTGAGGAAAGGAAAAAAATATGTGCTGTTCTGAATGTACCAGTGGGGTGGAACCTATATAACACTGCCTCAACAGTTGTGTTATATCATGAAGAGTAACTTCTCCCCTGATAGGCTATTGTGATTCAGAATCATATAGTATCCTTCATGTCTTTCAAAGGCATGAATGGAAGTCCTAATTCCAACTACTAAAGAAAAAAATCTTAGGACATATGAGGAAACTGTCAGAGATATTTGAAAGCCTGCCATGAGAAAAAGAGACAGATATTTCTTATGATTCTAAAGGATAACTCTGAGCAAATAAATTTTTTAAAAAATTAGAAAGCTTTACATATAAAAGCACTCTCTAGCAAAGAAAAATATCCAAAAATGTGATGTAATCAGTTCTCAGATACTGGAAGTTTTCAAGCAAATGTAAAAGACCATTTTCCATGGATATTATAGACAGAATTGCTGCAAGTGAGGGAGGCCAGAACTCTAACTTTAGTATTCTATATTTCCAGCCTAGCTTTCAGAGAAGCTGCTATATTGCTGAAGAATAAGAAAGTAATAAAAGTATAGAGGTAAAGAATCAAAGAAGAGAAAAGTCTTCTGGTATTTCTCATGGGGCTAGAGACAGGTTGTGCATGGAACATGTTTCTAAGTAATATCTAAATTTAAGACAACAATTCAAACTTATTTAAAGTTTAGAAAAAGATAAAACTGTATCCAAAAGGAACACCCAAAATACCTAATGCTGATTGTTAAAAAGGAATCATGACAGTATTAAGAATAGTGGTTTGTCTCTGGAAGAGGACTAGACTGCCAAGGCATCAGAAATTTTTGGGGTGCTGGAAATGTTATATATCTTAACCTGCATGTTGTTCACACAACAGTACACATAAGTAAAAATCAAGATATACACCTAATATCTCTGTATCTTGTGCCCTTATTGTTTGTTATACTTCACTTTAAAAAAATAAAAATTATCTGCATCTCTGGGATAAAGGCTAGAGTCTTGTTTCACAAGTTCTCCAGGTGATCCATATGCATTCTAAAGTTTGAGAACCATTCCAAGTTACAGATAAGTAAAATAAAGCACAGGGAACTCTACTGATTTTCCCAAGTCTGCTCTGGTAATTAATGGAGGTCTCAAAGCCAGGACTTCTAAGAATTAAATTAAGTAATGCTTATAATAAACCTTGACAGTAAGCATCCTCATTGCAAAGTCTAGTGATTGATTCAAGACCACACAATAGGTTAAAGGCAGATGGAGACCAAAGAGAATTGAAAAGGAACATTCACCTAAAACTTTAAGAGCTTAAAAATGTAGCTTAAGACAATTCAATCTGATTTTCTTGGTAACTTGAAGTCATTAAAGGTTTTTAAAGAAAATAGAGTAAGATAAGGAATAAAAGTGAGTGTAAAATGAGTAGATTGAATTATATCTCTAAGAGTCTATAATGGTAGGAAGACCAGACCTAAATTAGAACAAGAGAAGTGTGAGTAGAGAGAAATGTGCAGCTATAACAGAAAGTTTAAAGTTAGGATCAGTGGTACTTAGCAATAATAGTAAATAATTAGTAATATTTACTGTGCATTCACTGATTGCCATATGCAGTCACATGTCAATGTCACAAATAGTAAGTGACAAAACTACATTTTGAACTCAGATTTGTTTGGCTCCAACTGCTATATTAAAATAAAGGAAAAAGAAAGAAATCAAAGATATTATAGTCTGTAACACTGTGTAACAGCTGGTATGATAATTAAAATAGATAGATCTTACTGAAGAAAGAACAGATTTGATAGTAAATAGGGTGAGTTCAAATCTATTCTATGACTATGACTATGGGGGTCATTAATTTCTAATATCCTCCTACATTAGTATGTGCTCCAATATTAGTGAATGAAGGAGAAAGGGGCATAGCAGTACTTAAGCAACATTGATATTTAAAAACCAGCTTTCACAGTGCTTTAATGAACTATGTTCTTTAAAATATATCTAGCTAGAAAATTCTGCTAGAATGCTAATATGACTTCTACAATTAGCACATGGCCTTGATTTATCTGTCCTCCATATCATAGTAAAAGAAAGCCTTGATGAAGCCTTGTCCTAGAAAAGAGGGTTAAGCATCATAATATGTGGAACTGGGAACCTTGAAAAGCACTTGATTTCATGACTTTATCAAGAAAATATTAGAATGGTTCTAGATTTGTTATATTATTGCCAGAAAACAGAAATATTTTCCAAAATGTCAAGGGCATTGCCAAAGGCACAAAGTTTAATAAATTCAGCATTAATCAAAGTACAAATAGATTTTTCTTCACATATTTAGACTCCTAGATATTAATGAAAAAAATCAGCATAAATAAATGAATGGATAATGATCTATAAAGTCAATTTGGGGCAGGAGAGGAAGAGTTATTTCCCCACCAAAGTTCACAAAATTATTGAACGATGAAATAATGAAGAAACAGCCAGGCTAATAATGGAAAATCAACAGATCAGAGGTGTCCTCAAACTTATATTATCACTTCCAGTGAAATTTCTATTGCTAACATTAGAAATGGCCATTTCTCAGGGTTTTTTAGAAGGTAGATGCTGTACTGTAAAACAAACATTTACTGTTCATTTACTTGAAGCTTAATTTTTTTAAGTTTATTATTTTAATTCAAAGATAGGGAGGCAGTCACATTACGACTAAAATACCATCCCTTACAATGGCTACTTTAATTTTTTATTCAGTGGTATATATTTTAACTTTTTATATAAAATAGAATATAGATACAAAAATTCACAAATTTCAAGGGTACAGCTTTACGAATTACTTACAATAAACCCACAGGTGTAACAACCACTTAAGAAATGTAATATATGTAGCACCCAAAAAGTCCCTCAACATCTAAACTTGCTTACACTTCAAAAATCATTTTGTATGGCTAGAATTTTCAGGACTATGTTGACTATCCATAGTTATAGTGGTCATTTTTGTCTAGTGCCTGATCATTAGGTGGGAAGCTTTCAATCTTTCACCATTAAGTATGTTAGCTGTGGGTTTTTCACAGTGTCCAGTCATCCATTTGATTAGTGACATTTCCAATCTATTTTTTCAGAGGTTGTATTCTTTTTCATATGTAATCGCTAAAAGCTCTTTTCTTTTAGATTGTGTTCAGCTAATGTTTTGAAAAGATTTTCTTAATACTAAGAGCTTAAAAACATCTCTCCCAGGCTTTGCAGATAGACTGACCTAAGGCATTCTTTCAATACCACTAAGGTAGACCATTTACAACTCTGCCTTGAATTTTCTGCTTGCACTGAGCCCAGAGATTATCCTAAGATGACAGCCCAGTGTTTTCTCAGGTCTTTTCTGAGTATGCCCAGTCCTGGGAATGTATGTGGCTCTATAAATTCTCAAGAATACACGAGTATTAAAATGACCTAATTTCCCAAAGAAACTTTCCATATTTCACTCCTAGGTTTTCAGCTGCCTATTGTATGTCTCTACCATAATATATTGTCCCAGGTTGCTGCATTTTTCCCTTTTGTATTATAATTTTTTGGGGTAACATCCACTGTTTTTCTGCACAGAGTGAGTTCCAAGTTAGGCAAAACAGAAATAAATCCTTTGTGCCAATTTTTCAGCTAGCCTTCAGACAGCTTAGAACAAATGCACAGTAATTTGTATCAGTCTCTTCTAAATTATTTTAAAGCCATAGAAACATCTTATTCAAGAATCTCATACAGCCCATACCAATACCTAATCCTTTTCAGCTAATATGATAACAGACATCATTCATCACAGAACTAACATATATTTTTATTTGGTTTTAATGTTTTTATATTCAAAAAGCCCACTACACTTTATGTATTCATATGTCCTAATAATGTCCCCTAAACTATAATCTGTAAGTGCATTTAGTCTGTGCTCATGTTCTTATTTCTTTTGTTTCTTTTCTCATAACACAGCAGAAGAATTCAGTGTGACTTATCTTTAATAAAATGTAATCATTATTCTTTAACATCATATCATTCCTTTCTATTTCTATAGATCTTTACAGAAAGGGCAATTTTTATTTTAACAATTAATATATAGAATTATCTCTGAAAGAAAATAGTATTTCTATCTATGCTGCTCTTCCTCTATGCATTTTTCCACTGTAATTTGAATAAATATATCCATGAAACAAGGTGGATTTAAATTTCTCATCTTGGTCCCCAACCTCTTTTTATGATTCTCTACTTTGGCACCTTTCCAAAGATCACACTGAGACCTTTTACTTGGTTTATGATGTGCTTATGACTTTATTTTTTTAAAGAGCTTAGCTGTGGGGGCCTCCCAGAAAATGATCTCATTTAGGGGATGAATTGCTCCCTGTTTAAAGGACTCAAAAAAAAAAAACCTTCCCTTCTGCCAGTTTTCTCCTCACTTCACTTCACCTAATTTATTCAGCAAAAGTTTATGTGCAAATACTATGGCCAAAGCACCACAGAGAAGGGGCAGCATACAGTCTTGGAATAATAAAGAATTAATCTAATTGTTGAAGTATTAAAGCAGCTATAATCACCTAAGTCAAGAGAACTGGTTTCAATAACTACTGTAACTGGGGATCAAGTGATTAATAATTTAATAAAGAGAAAAAAAAGTAGCATCAGTTCATTTCTGCTGCATCAATGCAGCCAAAAGAAATACCACAGAGTGGGATAGATACACTTGAAACAAGGTAGTTGGGTCCACCTGAGAAGAGTATATATGCCAGCCTGAGGACCCTAATGAGAAGTGAGGAATCGGGAGGTTCCATGTTTTTACTGAGTTCTGTAGTGAAAACTTAATGCCATTAAAAATTGTGTTTCTTGCTCATATATTTGTGATTATACCTAGCCACATAGGTGTGACCTCGCAGGTCAATTAAACATAAGTGAAAACAGCCTCAGTGCAACTTCAATTCCACCATTGGAGCTTCCACATTAAAAAACAGAATCCCTAGAGCACATGGGCTCCTAAAATGTTCGAAGTGAGGTAGCCCGATCTCAGCTGCCTCTATTTTCTCTCTCATCAAATAAAAGAAGTCCTGTGTGTCATGAGAGAAGTGATCTGGAGGCATGAGGGCAATGGCAGTGGAACTGGCCATCAGGTTCATTAACACATGGATGTAACGCTCCAGCATGCTTATGTAGTGATCCAGAAACGGGTCTCAGGGTTGGCCCCCAGAAGGGTGAATTACTTCAAGGGCAGGCTCACTTCTAACCTTCAGAAGGAGGTGTGGAAAGAAGAGAATCTGCTTTCCAATTACACCAGCAGCCTAAACTTTCTCCTCACTCCCTTCCTCTTCCCTGCCTTGGTGACCCTGTAATGAATGTGGTTTATAATAATAGGTATAATAGGTAATTGTCATTTTGATTAAGCTATAAACCTAGCCACTTGTGAAAAGAAAATAGTCAAGCTTTCAAATCCTGTGGTTACAATAGACTACAGGGCAGGCCAATTGAGTTTAAATAATTTAGAAATACACAGTGAGATCACCCCCCTAAATATTTAAGACCCTGAAGGAACAAGTCATTCCCAGTTGTTCAATGTTTCTCTCTCAGGGAGAATTGCCATCAGGGTAATTGCTGACTCGTCTGTGGTTCTGTTTTAAGCCCTTGAGTCCCAGACTCTTGGCAGGATCATAGGATTAGAAAGCAAGATAGCCAGGTTTCTTCAGACCTCTTATCTCTACAGAGACAGTTTCTCATCTGGAGATAACTGTGCATCCTGTGAAATGTAGTAGTCTAGAATGCAAAATTTATAGGTATCTGGCAGGCTCTCTGCTTGAGAGCTTGAAAAATATCAGATGCTGTACAATTATTAACCAATTAAATGTAATTAAAAGAGTATACGCCAGCCTGTTTTGACTCCAAAACTCAATTTTCTAGTGAGTTCTGGAGCCAAAATTTAATATCATCACAATTTTTTTTCTTTTGGCTATTCATGCCATTTTGATTGTACCTGTGGAGAAAATAGTGTATTTGTTTATTTGTTCATATATTCTTCCTATAGTCATTTTTAGGGAGAACTCAGAATGTGAGAAAAATGACCTAAAAAGGAAATGGAAATAGGAGCCCTTTGTTGAGAAAAATAAGTCAGAGGAGACAGAAAAGAGGATAGAGAAGGGAATAACTGTATCCTGTTACCAGTCTAAGTTGAAACCCCAGGAGGAAATATTGATGGTTTTAGAACAAGCAAACAGACTAGGAGGCTCCAGAGCACAGAGCCTCCTCAGTTTGTCAGGTGAAGACTGGGGAGCTTCCAGTTCCCTTAGGCAATCTTTATGGCTAGCATGACCCTACCTAGACTAGATGGTGCAAAGAAGTAAATAAAGAGACTACACAGAGAGAAAGTCATAGATAATCCCCCGAGTCTCCCTCAACTCCCTAGATTAGGAATAAGAAAATCCTGCTTGAACCCAGTCAGTACTTGGAAGCCAACTGAGTTGATATAATGCAGGAGCCTCAGGCCTGAAACTTGCAACTGGGTTTGGATATTCTGGAAAATCCACCAGGCGGACCAGAGGGCTGAGAAATGCTGTTTATTACTCACGAGCAGCAGCTGGTTCAAGCTGCAGGAAAAAAACTGCTGCTGACCAAGTGAAAGCAGTTTTTTATGCCCATGAGCAGAGGGAGCAGTTGTCTCATTGGGGGAGCAGCTGCCTTCTCAGAGGGATGGGAGCAAGATGTGCTGCTTGGTTACAGGAGCAGAAAATGTCCTTGGGAGTAGGTTCTGCCTTCCTTGGCTGCTGGCCTGGTTGCTATCAGTCTTCTAAGTATGTAGAAGAGATATGTTTTGAGTTAACTCTATACATGGGAACTGCAGGTCTGCTCTGAGGAAGCTACTGTGGGGTCCCAGCATGAGCCAAAAGCCAAATGGACTGTGTGCCTTAAACACAGGGACTGTAGTCTCAGCAATAGCTACATTGAGGCAACTCAGTTGATGGGGAAAGAGTGCTGAGCCTCGAAAGTACTAAGAGTACACACTGCATATGCCACCAATTAGATTTCCGCAGCTGCTAACAGAACACTGAATACAGCACAGGACAAAAACAATCAGGCCAGACACCAACCAGGCCCTGGGGCTAAAGGAATTTTGCATGAAGGCTAGGCATCCCTCTACCTATTGTGAAAAAGACCAGCAGAGTTTCCACTATAGCCAGATAGCACTATGGTGTGTGAAATGAGATCTCCAGTTCCAGCTTACAGGACCCAATTGTGCACAGCACTTCCAAACCCCTTTCAGTGCCTTCATATTGGTAGTTTGAAATCAGCCATATTGAATGCAGCCAGACACCATGAAAACTGGCAAACGATAAATACCAGCCCTTTTCTTCTCCTGCAAAGAGAGCTTACAGTTACCCTTATACCAGCATTGGCTGCCTAGGCCTCACACCTCCTGCTCCATACCTGGAGATAGAAATGAGAGAAGATATGAGGAGTGTCCTTTTCCATAACTGCAACATTAGCAAGTACAGGGAAGAATGGCTGCTCAGAGTGTACTTGATTTAAAAAAAAAAGGAAACAGCTTATTCTATACAGAATGCAAGAGAATTATCCTCAAAAATAAGCCTTGATTTCAGAGAGCTTTAAATGCAATGACAAGAAAATTGGCCTTTATTCTTTAATCATAAAGAAAACTTGAATTTTTTTTTGAGAATAGCATTATGAAATGGGTATAAAAGAGCTGCCTTTTAAGATATATCAAATTGGATGAGGTAGTAGATAAAAAAATAATAATAATTTTAGGACCCTAGTGATGGTCTTTTAAATGGTACAAGAATGAATTGATAAAAAAAATGGACAATGATATGAAGACTAAGGAGAGAGAGAAAAGTGTATAAAAAATAGAGTTATACTAATGAAACCTTAATAATTAGCATTATTTGCATATTTGCCATATAGTCCTATTTTTCCTACTGAGATCATTTTTCCAAGGTCAGATTGTAGGTCAGAGGTGCTTCAAAGCCATTGTTCCCAGCAGATGATCAACCTCCACAGAGTCACCTGGGTGGTTGTTATGATGTGGATTCCTGGGTTCTACCCAAGACCTATTAAATCAAAGTGTCTTAGAGATGGGGCTTAATCTATGTTTTAACTGTTACCCCTGGGTGACTTTTTGCACAGTAAAAGTTTGAGATCAGCTTTCTCAATTTAATCATTGTGTGGTCCAGTATGCAAAATATATTTGATGTTCAAATGAGATTCACTGGAGTGGGAGGGAGCGGTAGGGCATAACTGCATAATACATATGGTTATTGTAAGTTTAAAATATGGGGTTTAGCCTTATTAACTTCATTGGCCACCGATGGCAAACTTAAAACTTGCTCTTCCAGGGAGTTCCTCCATTTTTCTACTTTGTCGTTCGTAGACCTATTATTTCAGGCTTTGGGTTTATGAATATTTTTCTTAATTATCTGGATTTTTGCCACTCGAAGCTTATGCTGAGTGCTATCCACTGATCCCCTCCATGTCTGACAAAGTGGGAAAGTCTCCGGATCTAGGAGGAGGACTCCTGGGGAAGTTGGCTGCAGATCTGGAGCACATGAAGTGTGAGTCAGGCTCTGATACTGGTGTTGTGACCCCAAACTAGTAAAACCAAGCTTGAGTCTTGGTGTCCTCACCTATGAAAAAGAAGAGAAAAATATAACTTTCTTGAGAAAATTAAAATGAGACTATGCTCAAGTGTTTGATATATTGAGATATATATATATCTGTTTAAGAAACTCTAACTCCCTTTTTCTTTTCTTTTTCTTTGGATCCAGATCAAAACTACTATGCCAGCAGTCATCCTTATTTAAAAAAGCAAAGAGTTCACTTGTCACTTTCCAGGCAATTTAGTTAGTCTCCTGAGCTCAGAAAGCCATTTTGTCAGCTTGCCCTCAATTCCCCTCTCTTCATGTTTATGGTCTTTTGAAGAAAGCTATTCTCACAGCCCTTCTCCTCTTATTAACTCACATTCCACTCCATCAAAGTGCCTCTTACTGTTTTTGTCAGTCCCCTTTACTTTTTGCAAACTATGGCACCATCAGCATATCTGACCTGGTCCATATGTCTCTTATTCCCCAGAAAGGGTGTTCATGTTCCCACAGCCACCACCTAGATCGAAGACACTCTATTGTTGGCATCTCTCACAAATATCAATACGTCTCACATCTTACAGATGCACATTCTCACTTTGCTTGAGGACATAGACACTTTCCATGGAAGGAATTTTGTTTCCTTTTCTTTCTCCATAACAGTCTTTTTGATAGTAACCCCCTCTCCCCAGACTCATCATTTCCACCCTGTTCCTAATTCCCTAGGACACCCTTTCATTATGGTTCACAAGGGTTTTCCTCTGAGACCTGGCCACATCATGCCCCTCTGTTTCTCTAGTGAGATAAAATTAGTACCTCAGGGCTTTGCTTTTTGCTCTATTCATTCCTCTCAAATGTGAACATTTGCATTAGCCTCACAGCATCCTCCATGTGGAGTACCCGCAATACTCTTGGGGATGCCTAAAATAAGCCAGTGGGGGTGACAAGGCACATTTTCTAGAATACTGATTTTATCTGAAGATTCAGGAAATGGGAAAGAAATCAAGCAATATAAAGAAAGAAATAATTTAAATAACATCTTAATTTAAATATAGCTGATTAAATTTTCATTTGTATGTCAATCAATATCCAGACAGGAAACAAATGGCAAAATCAAATGGTGAAGCTGGAATGTTTAATAAAAGACTATTTACAGATATGTGGGAAGAATGAAGGAAAACCAACAAGAAGTAGCAAATTACCCTAAGAAGAGGGGTTCTTTCTCACTCCTGAACCTGAAGAAAGCTGGGATAATCTACAGCTATAAGAAAGAGCCACCCACCTAGAGTTGTGCTAGTTGGTAGAAAGAGGCATTTTAGTCATAGTCCAGCAGGCACAGAGCCAAGTGAATGAGTAATCTGAGCTCTCTATTCATCCACACTTTGACCTTCAATGCCCATTGGCCAAATACAACCATCTGCCTGGAGAACGAGGCTGGCCTCTTCGTGCTGCCCACAGAGGCTGGCTATGGGGCCCCAAGCAAGGTTAGCAAGTAAATCTGGAAGAGCAAACAGAGAACATCCAGCCCAGGGAAGAGAATAAAAGTCTTAAGCTTAAATAAGACTGGAAATAAAATGTGAACTTTTAGAAAACCCATTTTGACTCATCGATATGTTCAGAAAGAGAATCTAGGGTCTGCTGCTTAATGGAGACTTGATGAAGGCATAAATATCAAACAAAATAATTTTTTCAGCGCTTAAACAAATTGAGCAGTGCTAACTGAGAGCTCCATACCCCTCACAGTCCTGTCAGAGCATTCCACGCTTTTAGGCACTGAAAAGTTTTACATAAAATGCCCACTGCTCAGCCTCGCTGTGTTACCAGGCCCATTGCCACTTGTGAAGTGATGACAAAAGGAGACAGCTCCCAGGTGTTCGGTGGGGTCTGTTTTGAGAGTTCTTTTAAAAAAATTCTGTGCCAAATTCATTGGAGAAACTAATTATTATACTCTGGTTTACAGATTCATTGAGCACATTAGAATTTTAAAGTTTCTTAGAACTTTTGGCAGGGTCAGCACACTATTGAGGTTCTGGAGTCAGTTCGACTGGGTTTCAATTTAATTTCTACTTCATTATTTGAGCCACATATTTAATTCATTAAAGCCAAGTTTCTCCATGTAGGAAATAGACAGGATTATTAAAATTTTCTCATAGAATAATGGTGAAAATTAGAAAAATTTTCAAGTATACCTTGATATAACTACTCAAATATGACAGCTGCTAACAGTATGCTATGTTAGTATTTTCATTATTATCATTGCTTGTTTAATTTAACCCAGAGATTTCCAAACCTGATGAAATTGACCTCAGACTCTAGCACATGTTAAGATCCCATAGAACTGGTTTGCTGTGCTGAAACATAACACTTAGGAAATTCTGACTGGATTTTCTCTCCTATAGAAGGCATTGGGTCTCTAGAGCAGAGCTTCTCCAAACTTTATCAATTGTAAATCTTGCTAATATGCAGATTCTGATTCAGTTGCTCTCAGGTGGAGCTTAAACTTCTGCATTTTAAACAAATTCCCAAGTGCTGTTGGTCCCTGGGACCTGTGTTAACTGGCAAGGCCTGATATATGCCTGTTCCACTTAAGATTAAAGAAATAGACTTTTTTTTTTTTAGCACTCTGATTTCTACAAAATTGAACCTCTGACTGTGGGCAGTCAGAGGGCAGTGTTTGATGTATGAATGAAACCCAAGGGAGCAAGCCACTCTGAGCAGTTTTGTGAAGAAATAGGATTCCAGGATGTAGGAGAGAGGTTTTAAAAAAGGAAAGAAATAGATACTCCAAAGATGAACTTAAGCTAGCTATTACTTTTCCGAAGCCAGCCTTCAGTTAAAGAAAGAACTCCATATGCCCCCAACACTTACCACACAAACCCACATACCTCTCTTCCCTATGTGCAATTTTATCACAATATTTTTTAACCCATTTTCTCTTTGCCCCAAGAATACTCACCTGCAGTGTTTGTGGCTACAGTGTTTACCCCAAGATCCTAACATCAGCCCCTAAGTTTAGCATGAAATATCTCACTTTTATTATTTGCATCACTCTGATATATCAAAAGTCTTTGAAAACAAATGGCATTATTCTACTTACAGCATTCTGTTTTTAGCTGTGGAATTTCTATTTGCAATATACAATAATTCTCCATCGCTGAAAATGTCAACTCCTAGAAAACATAGCATTCTTACACGTGATGTTAACATAGTTCCCGGACAGTTATTAGCCAAAGATTCATTTGACAAACCTGATTTATGTATACATTTATGTTACATTAGGATTAGAGACAAGTTCTGTTGAGAAATATCTCCAAGAACAGTTTTTATATTTTATTTTCACATTGAAAACCAGTCAGATTTATTTCAGCCTCAAGGAGCATGTTTATGTAAAATTAAACTAATGCTGGCAGCAAGCTGCACATTTTTTTTTTCTAAATGGGAAATGGCTTAAACAGTATCCATCTTGCAAACATTTAAAAAGAGTAAAAATCATGCATTCTCGGCATTATGCTGAAAATCACACTGAAAAAGTAATGAATGGTTTTATAGAAACTGAGCTCATTTCCTTCAACATCCAAAAGATACAGTCTATTATCATTTTTCTTATCTCACACCACTATGGCTTTTTTGCACAAGCAAATGAGAAGGGTTGATTTCCATGTGCATGCATACAGAAATATTAACCCAGACTGCTGCAGTTGCAGAGCTTCTAATTGTTTTAAAAAAGGAAAAAAAAAATAATGGCAGAGTCATTTTTTTTCTGCTCAACCTATGAAACAAAGGCAAGTTAATTATTTCAGAATGAAGTATCCAGACTATGTGCTTTGCTCTTTTAAACCTGGAATGAATGACATTCCCAAATTGTTCCTGTAGCTACCAATAGTTATCTCATCTCTCTGCTGTAAATGTGTCAAGTTGTCTACTGTCTCCCCCCTCAGAACGTACTAAGGCTTTTATCATGTCATTTCTGGAAGCCAGCAGAATGTCCTTCACACAAGCTCTCTGCCAAAGGCCCTGCTCTCGTCACTTTCTTCAAGACTTCTAAAGTCTATTAACATATGATGACAAGCAATCAAGTCTCTAGGGTTGACTAGAAGAGAGTCCAAGTGCTCACATTCTAGTTACATGACTTTGGACATGTTACTTTACCTCACTGAGTCTTAATTCCTTCATCTTTAAAATGACAATAATATAATCCCAGTCTTGGTGTTCCTCTAAGTATGACAAGTTCCCTAATGAAACAGTATCCACCGCCTAAGGACAAACCCACTCATTCATCAAGCCAAAAATATATTGACTATAAAATGTCACTGTAACAAGATGATGCAGGAGAAAGAAGACTCCCTCACTGGAAGCTTCTCAGTGATATTTATAAGAATTTTTATTAGTTTTTGTGCACAGTTCCTGACCAATGTTCCATACTCCAATTTATGTTAAATATGTTTTTGTTTTATCTAATTCGTAGTTTTCCTTAAGGACAAGAACTTACCCTTACCATTTTTGTAATCTTCATCCATCATTTCTAGGTAGATTAGTTATTTAACAAATGCTTTTAAACAATAAAATCCACATGGGGATGGGGAGCACAGCAGAGAGAATGTGGTTAGCATTAATGTGATATCTAGGTGGAGGGCCAGGGGAGGGAGGGAACAATTGAGAGAATCCTTTTATGAACTATATAGATGTCTAACCAAAGTGCTGTATATTTGAAACTCATTTAAATAAATAAATTTTTTAAAAAAACTCTAAAATCTAGTCAAAAAAGGGAAGAGGGAAGAAAAGAGAGAGCCAAAGTATTTACCAAGCACCTACTCTATCACTCAAATTAATTTATTTTAATTTATTCTCATGATATTTTGACAAAAAAGAAAAGATATTAACCTTATTCCTTTCTTTTTACCTTTCTTCCTCCCTCTCACCATCCCTCTCTTTATCTTTTTTTTTTTTAATCTTACTATAGTGGACACAAAGCTAATAAATCTTAGAGGTAGCAGTTACATGCAAGTATGTAAAACTGCAGAGTTCATGCTCTATTTACAACTTCACATTGCATATTCAATAAAGACCTGATTATTTTACATATAAATGATCTAACAGTGCTTAAAGAGAAGTCATCTCTGCTCCATCTATAAATGCACCTAACCACCAGGCTTCTGAGAGATCAGTTTTCTCTAGTAGAAAGTATCTAAGATCCCAAAAGAATTCCCTGGATAATCTTCTAGTCTTTATGCAGAGAAGATGCATTCACTAGATACACACACACACACACACACACACACACACACACACACACACAAGAGGGATCTAGAATAGTAATCTGATCTAGAATAGTAATAGTAATAGTAATCTGTATGACCCAGTTATACAGAGGAGTCTTTTGAAGAGAAGTAATTTTGTCCAGAGAATGTGCTAATTGCCTCTGGAATGTAGCACCAATAACTATACTTGACTTAGAAAGACCAGTGGGCCTCACCCTTCAACCCTACAATGAATGACATAGTCAACTAACTTTCCACTCTGCTCCATGGAATGTACAACCTTTAGTGGAAGAAAAGAAGCTAGTCTTTAATCATCTACTCTATTTCAGGTAGTCTATGTCACTTACATTGCATTATTCTATTCTCACAACCACAATATTAAAGTAAATTCTGGTATTTCCATTTCATAAATGAGACACAGACTCAGAGATATCATGATGTGCTTAGAAAGTCATGGCAAATGTTCAAATCCAAATTTTTTTAGTTCAACAGCCCTTATTCTTTTCATTGCATCACTAAATCAAATATAAGATTTAGCCATTCACATAGAAGTGAGTTATGTTTGATTTGCCATTTTAAGCCTTCTGATTTGAGAACTTTACCCATAAGTAGCTAGCTAATCCTCCCTTTTGTAAATTAAAAGCTCATTGTTGCTGGAGAAGTTTAGGAAATAATCTAAGCCTTAGAAGTTTTCTCTTGACTAAAATTTCCTGAAAGTCAATTGTTCATAGACCATCTTCATGATTTTTACTATATCCTCATAGCAACTGTACCATTTTTTGTACATTTTTCTTTCTTTATGTTAATTTAATTTAACTCAAATTAATACATTTCAAGAAAAAAAAAACCTTCACATCAGCATCACAAATAGAATACTAACATCAATTAATTCATATTTTGTGTTGATTAAAATCTAGGTACACCTTAAAATCATCTAAAATCTAGGTACACCTTAAAATCATCTTGTGTACCATCAAGAGAATGCTTATCATACTTTAGCAAATATTACTTTAAGCAAATCTGACCCACTTTAGGAATACATTACACCCTTTAACTCATTTGCATCTCACTTAAATAGAGTTACTCAGCTAGCATATTTTGGTGTTCTAGAACATGTCATCCCGACCTCCTAAGTCATAATGAAGAGCAGTCATTGTCTTCTCTCTCTTTTGATTGTAACAGTTTTGTTGGGATGTAATTTGCATGCCATAAAATTGTCCCATTTAAAATGTATAATTCAATGGTATAGTCACACAGTTGTGCAATCATCACCACAATCAATTTTATAACATTTTCATCACTCTAAAAAGATACCTCATATTCTTTTATCAGTCATCCCTATTCTCCCATTCCCCCACATCCCCAGCCTTGGGGAATCACTAATCTGCTTTCTGACTTTATGGATTTGCTTATTCTGGATATTTCATATAAATGGAATCATATGATATGTAACTTTTTGTGTCTAGCTTCTTACATTTAACATGGTTTCAAGACTCATCCATGTTGTAGAGTATATCAATACTTAGCTCCTGTGTATTGATGAGTAATATTCTATTATATGTAATACCACATTTTGTTTACCCATTCATCATTTGGCAGACATTTGGGTTATTTCTACTTTTTGGCTATTATAAATAATGCCATCAACATTCATGTGCAAAATGTTATATGGACATAAGTTTTCACTTCTTTTGGGTATACACCCAGAAGTGGAATTGCTAAGATGATAACAAATCACTCAACTATACTGATATTCTGTATTAATTCATTCATTGCAAAACTAGAAAAAGAAGTGCCACAGAGGGGTTTCCCAAGATAGAAATGATATAATGAATAGTGGACAGAAACTGAAAAATCTAGGTTCTGTTACCAACTTGCTAAATGTCAAGAGGCAAATTATTTTACCATCTAGCCTCTATTCTCCTTATTTGGAAAATGAAGGGCTTTGACTTGTTGTATAACATTCTTCCTCATTTAATACTCTGTAATTTTATTAATATGTGTGAAAGAATTCTAACAAATTAAGGATAGTGTTAGTATATATCAATCATTATTACATACAGCCTCCTTGCTGATAAATGACTGTGTCCTATTGTGAAATATCATTTGCATTCAATCCTTAGGAAAAGTATGCTTCAAATATAACACTTTCTTAAAACAAGATAATATTTTCATGCAATTCTCAAGTATTTCTGGAACCTTCTAAAGGATAAGACAATGTGTTTATTTTTTCTTAATGTAATTTTATTTTCTTAAACAGAGATATTACTATAAGGGAACCTATGCAATATATTTGCAGCTCTTCCCTGGTAACATAAATGGCTTTGGAAAGAAACATTGAGTTATGTCCTCTGGGGTAGCTGGAGTCACAGTGAAATTGTACCACAGAGAACTGAGTCAGAGGCTTGGAGCAAATGAGCACTGTAGCACATATAATTTTAAAAATTAGTTAACTGTGTGACAAGAAGAAAAAAAAATTCCTTTAAAGAAACATATTAGGATGATTAGCCTAAGAAATCTTCAGGTAGTTTAGTTTTTTGTATTCCCAGTTCACACAGAAATGCATTAAAGTACACTGTCTATTGCTATGTAACATTACCCCTTAATTTAGAACAACAATTTATTATTGTCTCTCATGGTTCTGTAGGTTGACTGGATTCAGGGTCATTCCTACTAGGGTCTCCCAAGAGGTTCCACTCAGATTTCTGGGGCTGCAGTTATCAGACTGTCAGACATCCAAGAAGATTTAAGAGAGGGCCACCTAGTCTCTGCTTTAATACTTTAGTTCAAGAGAATTTATCTAAGATACAGTTGCATTTAAAAATTTGCAAATGTGTGTACATCCATACTTCCACATGATTGATCTTCAGAATGGTACTGTTAGGTAGACAGATTAAGAATGAGAAAACAGATTGAAAGACGGCTATGAATAAGAAAAAAAAAACAGAAATTCTTCTATTCCTGATTCAGTATTCTTTTCATTACAACATATTACTTCTCTAATTCTAGAGACTGTGATTTCATACTAAAAACTCTGTTAAAATGCTTTTTCTTTTTAGAAAAAAACTTTGCCTTCCACTAATGTGTGACAATTGACTTTTATACAGCCCTCTAGAATCTAGATTAAATCCATCTTCTACCTGTATTTAATCTTCAAATATTCAAAATACTCAATTATCTTCTAAGATATCACTCTTTCCCAATTCTCCATTATCTACATGGATTCTTTTTCTCTCATTGGCCTATAGTGTTAGTCACTGTTTTTAATATTTGTATTTATTTATTTTGTCCTGAAATCAAATATTAGGCTTTTGGATCAAAGTTATAGTATTATTACTTTACAGCACCATATATGTTGCTTGCCCCATCACCTCTCTTCAAAGTAATATGATGAGAGCCAGGTATAACCAACGCTGCATTGACAAATGACTTTTTCTTTAGCACTATGGGAGTAGTACTGAAATTATAAATCTGGGGGCTTAAATAAAAACTGCCATCTAGCTTCCACTCTCTCCTCCAGAAAGACTGAGATAAACCTTTGCTACCTAACATTTACAATCCTTTGAGTGATAAACAAATGACTCCAGGGATTTGACCCCCTTCAAAATATAAAACCATATCTCCTAGAGATCTCTGGAAGTCTCTATCTATTTAATCACTCTTCAATGTTTATCTCATTGCTTAGTTTTCTTTATTCAGAAGGCCATAATTATGTAAAACTATTTGTTTTTAAAGTTCCACATTAGTGTGCTCAAGGGTTCAGTCTTCAGCCCATTGGTAATTTTATGCTACAAAATTGCTTTAGTGGTTTTTATGCACTGAATACTACATAGAGGCTGTTGAGGCATGATGATACAAAGCCATAGACAGTGTGATTCAGTGCATTTCTGCATGAACTGGAAATATATAAGAAACTAAACTACCTGAAGATTCAGTCTCTCCATTAGCACAAAACTGTCTCTTTAGCTTCAGATTTTCAACCTAAATTTCCAGTTCACATATCCATGAAGATGTTTTTTGTACACCTGAAACCAAATATGTTCTAAATAAATCATCCACCTTCCCTTCACAAACGATTCATCTTCATTTTTAGATATTCATATATTGAGACCATAGGGTCAAGGAAATAAAGAGCCTGATAATCATGTTTCTCTTCTCCAATTTACAGTCTTATCCTTCCTTCCTTTTAACAAATATCTACTGAACATATAATGTGTGGCAGGCCCTAAGAATGCAGCAGTTAAAAAAGCAATAAGATTCCCCACTCACAGGGAGCTTATATTCCACTAGAGAGAGATAGAAAATAGACAAACAAGTGATAATCTAATATTACATATAAAGATAACTAATATAAAGAAAAATGAAGAGATCTATTAACTATACTACCAAACAGGGTCATAATGTAAAATAACAGCTTTGACCTCTGACATAAACTTCAACTTCTGAAACAAAACAGCTGAGTCACACAGTAAAAAGATAGACCAATTTCACCTTCCAGCACTCAGGAAAAATATAGTTCTTGCCTAAAGTATATACAAGACAGAAATGCCTGTGTTTTAAGGCAGCCAGGGCCTGTCACTACCGTCTTCCATTCCTTTCCACTGGAAGAGTGGTCCATTGCATCCTTCAGTGTTAAGGTATCATAGAAAGCTGAAGAGACAAGAAAAGTCATGAGAACAGAGTAGTTTGGGGTGCATAGTTATTTATGCAATTCCTTTGGAGAAGTAAATATTAACCCTTGCTTTACAATGCACAAAAAAGAAATTCACCATATTCATGTCAGAGAAGCTCTCACTTTATTTAAACTGGGTTTAACTACATATTTCCATCGCGCAAGAAATTTGGCTGGTTCTGTGCACAATATTATGCTCTTCACCTTCATTCCCACTCATCTTAATATGTGAATAAAAAAACTTTTGAAACTCTCCAAAAATCAAGTAAAATACCATGAAAACATTGATTACAGATGATAAACATGGTAGACAAAAAAATGGAGATTAAGCCTATGGATTACTGGTGGTACTATAGGAAAAACCCGAGTAAATGGGACAGAAATAATAATCAAACATAAATGGAAATAGAAATTCTAGAGCTTAAGAATAAGCTAAAACCATAATTGAGAGTTTATTAGGCATCAGATAAATTTTATTAAAAGATACCAACATCTAGATCTATTCTGGTTGAAATAGATTGCAAGCATAAAGAAAAGAGTAAACATTTTTTTTCTCCTTATACACATATACTCTGAATATCAAATTCTTCATTTACATTTCAGTCCTAAGTATGTTCTGTTTATATACAAACCTAGGAGGAACCATTTGATCTGGAAGTGATCCAGGCAAGAGTATATATGCATGATATTTAGGAGTAGGAGATAGTTAATACAGTGTATTAATACAGCTCATATACAGATAAGTTTAAAAGAAAAATTATTTCTGGATGAACATGGCATAAGCCAAAAGGTGGAGTGGCTGAGAAATCTTCAGTAATAGGTCTTTTTCTTCCTTTTTCTATGCAACCAAAAATCTTTCTGAAATAGAATAAAAATATATACATGGTTGAGGAAATAAAGGAGAATAGTAATAGAAAATACTTGTAAAGAGGCACAGTTGGATTTTAACAGAAGAATGAAAAGCTATTTTCTAAATTCCTCTTCACTTTTCCTTGACAGGTCTTTATAAGCTGCAGCACTTATGAAGCACTTATAAGACTGCAACTGTTTTTCATTTCTCTACCATTGCATTTTGCAAGCTAAATCCTAGATAAATCCCTGTAAATGATATGGCAGAACTGGATATTATATATAATGTTCAGAGAAATACTACCTCTAAAAAAGAGAAATGCAATACTGATTACAAATAAGTTTCATTAAGGTTTAAAAAGAAAAAATAGTGCCTCAAGTGGACAGTTTCACATTTCGTCATAGTTCCTCATCAAATATAAACCATTTTCGTTGAATACTTGCTTTCATAATCTTTTTAAATCCATCATGCTTAGATCTATTTTCTGAATAGAGATTTCTTTGCCCTAAAATCTGAACATCAATAGTTTCTGACATATCCCTTAAAACACTGATATACCTTAGAATCTAATCCCCTTTCTGCCTCTTGAATTTGATTTTGCACACTGTAAGAACAGCACATGCGATAAAAGGTAGTTTTGATCAGAAACTCTCTTCATTTTTTGCCCAAAATAAGTAATTTTTATAAACAGCATCAATTCATACAGTTAACTAACATCAAGCAGAAGGAAAATAAAGGAAGTTGATAATTTTTGGTTAGACATGTTGGCAATATGTGGTAAAGACCTGAACTTCCTTATTAGAGTACCCTTTTATTTAAGAACAATATACCATGATATTTCTGCAGCCAACATTTCTGGGCTGAGGAAATTGGTAGAAGAGAATTTTCCCAGGAATATACTACTCACCCATATAAAGTTATCTCTTTGAGAAGTGTAATGAAGTGATGGAACAGCATACAAATAAAATATTATATAGCAAAAGCAATTTCTTTTAGAGGAATCAAAATATTTCTGTGAAGCTGCTATAAATTCCCCTCTAAAAATACAATTACTCAGTTTTAAATGCAGAAGCAAAGCACAAACACACACACACACACACACACACACTCACACATGCACAGAAACACACAGAAAGACAGACACACACAGAAATTATATAATTGGGGAATGCAAAATAAACACACATGTTAAGTAAGGATTGGAAAGAAATGCAAACTCTCCAGAACAAAGTCATAAGATATATTCCCCTTTCATGTTCCCCTAGATTTGATTTCTCAAAAATTTGAAATGTTTCCTCTCATTTTAAGAATTAAAATTTAATTAAAGGCATTTTTACTGTACTGAACTTGTTAGGAGTCTAGACTCAACAATCACTGGTGTTTATCTACAGTAGAGACCAAATGGGAAATTTATACTTCCACCTCCTCTTCACATACACAATAATGAGGTGCTCCTCATTCTTTCTGTTAGGGTGGAGCCAAAAAAGATGAGCCGTGAGATAAGACTTTTAGAACCACCCAATAGTAACAAAGCTATCACCCTTACATTGTCAATAGAGACCACAGGAGATGTTGTAACTCCACCGCTGTCAAACAATAAGAAGACTCCCATCCAAATGGCAACAAAGACTAAGGAACCTGGGACTCTGTACCTAACCTGACAATTACAAGGTCCTCCTTTCTGCTGCTAAAGTGGTATCACAGAAATTCAGCTAAAAGTGGCTTAAGATCTAGAGTCATAACATAATACAGAACTCCAGTTTTCAATTTTGAAGGGTTCATTACACCAACAACCAGGAAGATTTCAAACAAAATGAAAAGAGAAAATCAGTAGGTGAAAATCCCAAGATGAGGGGGTCATTAGAATTATCTAACAGTGAAGCAGACATCAGAAATGCTTCAATGAACAATTGCAAACATTTGAATCAAGGGGGAGGAAAGAAGGAAGGAAGGAAGGAAGGAAGAAGGAAGGAAGGAAGGAAGGAAGGAAGGAAGGAAGGAAGGAAGGAAGGAAGGAAGGAAAGAAGGAAGGAAGGAAGGAAAGAAGAGAAAATTCTAGCAAGGAAAAAGTCTCATCAATGAAATAGAAAATATAAAGTAGAATCAAGTAAAAATTTTAGAATAGAAAAACTACAATAATCAAAATAAAAAGTTCAGTAGATGAGCTTAACAATAAAATAAAGAGGACTTAAAGTTTGAACAACAGATATTCATATAATCAACAGAGGGAAAACTGCCCTTTATTTCATGTGCAGTTTTCACAGTGTGCAAAATCAATTTCAAGAAGCAGCAAAGAAGATTAGACTCTAAGAATAAAGAATCAGTGAACTTAAAAATTTAGCAATAGAAATTATGCATGTAATCACAAATAGAAAATAGATTAGAAAATAATCAGAGCTTTAAAAACCTTTAAAAACTCTAACAAAAAATATAATATTTTGTCATCAAAGTCCCAGAAAGAGAAGAAAAAAAGGATGAGGCAAAAGTACTCAAAAAAATAATGAATGCAAACTTTCTAAATTTGGCAAAAGACATAAACCTACGGATTCAAGAAACTGAGCAAACTCCAGTGTTATCATTTCTGCTTCAACCATCAAATACACTTTAGAAAATTCCAAAAAAAAGCTTATTGCATTTATTTATATTTTTGCTTACTGTATTTTTTCTTTATGATGTTTCAAAGTTTCTTCTATCATTCTTTCTGTTTAGAGAACTTCCTTTAGCTACTCTTTTAAAATAGGTCTGCTTGTGATGAATTCTTTTAGTTTTCCTTCCTCTGAGAATGTCTTGCTTGAATTTTTTTTTTTTATTCTAAAAGGACATTTCTACTGGTGATAGAATTTTAGGTTAAGTCTTCATTTTTTTTCAACAACAGAAGTTTTGGGACATTCTTGCCTCCATAATTTCTGATGAGTAATCTGTCATAACTTAAATTGTTTTCCTCTATAGGTTAAATATTGTTTTTGTCTATGACTTTTTTCAAGACATTTTCTTTGTCTTTGGTTTTCATAAGTTTAATTCTTATATGCCTTGGTAATGAATTTATTTAGGTTTACACTAAATTTGTCAAAGCAAATCGAAAACAAGATCCGATTATATGTTTTCTAGAAGAAAGTCATGTTAAATATAAACATGTATATAGATTTTTTTAAATGAACAAAGATATATTGTGCTGACACAAATCTAAAGAAAGTGAGAGGACAGATTGGCAATGTAATCAGAGACACAGAAATACAAGAAAGAACCAAACAAAAATGCTAGAGATCAAAAAACTGTAATAAGAATAAGAAATTATTGTCATGGACTTATTATTAGACTGGACATGGTTGAGGAAAGAATCTCTGCTAGAGGATATATCAAAAGAAACCTCTAAAACTTAAAAACAAAGAGAACAGAGACTGAAAAATAACAGAAGAAAATATACTAAGACTTTGGAAAAACATTTTTGAAATGGGACTATCAGAAAGAAAAAAAGCAAAAAATATATAAGAAATGTTTAAAGCAATAATGACTGAGAATTTCTCCAAAAATAATATCAGGCACCAAACTAAAAAAATATATAAAAAAACAATCTGGCACCAACTATAGTAAATCAAAGATAAAAAAAAAATCCTGAAAAAGCCAGAGGAGAAAAGGTACATTACCTATAAAGGCAAAGATAAAAATTATATCTGACTTTTCAGAAACCATACATGCAATAAGAGAATGAAGCAAAATATTAAAGTGTTGAGAAAAATAAATATCAACCTAAAATTCTATATTCTATGAAATTATCCTCCAAAAATAAAGAAAAAAGTAGACTTTTTCAGACAAATATTGAGAAAGTTTGTTACTAGTAGACCCATATATACATATATATGAAATAAGATAAATGATTGACAGCAAAGATATAAGGGATAAGAGAGAGGAATTAGGATTATTTTTGTTATTATAAAGTACTCATAAAGTGGCATAGTGGACATGTAATAGTTGTAAATGTATATTGCAAACTCCAGGGCTATTACTAAAAAAAAGATTTTTTTAAAAAAAGAGAAGTAAAGTAGATACACTAAGAAAAGAGAGAAAATAGAACCATATTTGCTTGATTAAAACCACAAAAGAGTGGAAGACAAAAATAGAAACAAAGAACCAGGGCAACAAACAGAAAATAGTAACATATTTTGTAGATATTAATCCAACTATATCAATACTTAATATAAATGTCAGTGTTCTAAATTTAGCTTACCAATTAAAAAGACAAATTGTTAGAGTGGATCAGAAAATAAGCCTAACTATATACAAGAAACTGTCTTTAAATATAAAGAAACATGTAGATTAAAATAAGTGGAATTTTATATCATTTGATCAACATATCCCCATTTCTTGTACCTCCCAGCCCCTGGCAACCACCAATACACTCTCTGTTTCTATGAGTTCAGCTGTTTGAGATTCTACACATTACATTATACACCTTAAACTTATACAATTTTATATGTCAATTATATCTCATTAAAGCTGGAGTGGGGAGCTAAAAGTAAAATAAAATAAAAACTTCCCTGCATACATTAAAACTTAAAATAAATAGGTGAAGAAATATATACCATGTAAATGATAACAAAATAAAGCAGAAATAGCTAGCTATATTAATTTTAGACAGAACAAACTTCAAAGCAAAGAAAGTTATCAGATATAAAGAAAGTCATTACATATGATAAAGGAATCAATTCTCTAATATAGTGTATGCACCTAACAACAGAGCACAAAACTATATGAAGCAAAGATTGATAGAATTGCAATGAAAAACAGGTGAATCCATTATCATACTTGGAAACTTAAGAACCCCTTTATCAGAAATGAATAGATCCAGTAGGAAGAAAAATCAGTAAATACATAATTGACTTCAACATCATCGATCAGCTGAATATAATTGACATCTATAGACCACTTCCTCCAAAAAAAGAATACATATTCTTCTCAAGTTCAAAGTGAACATTAACCAAGAAAGATCACATTTTGCCCATAAAACACATCTTAACATATTTAAAAGAATAGAAATAATATAATGTCTGCTCTCAGATAACAATAGAATTAAACTAGAAACTAATAACAGAAAGATAGCTAGGAATCCCTCAGATACATGGAGATTAGACAACACACTTCTAAATAACATGAGTCAAAGAAGAAATCTCAAGAAATTTTAAAAATATTTTGAACTAAATGAAAAAGCAATTTATCAAAATTAGTAGGATGCATCAAAAGCAGTGATTAGAGGAAAATTTATAGCACTGAATTCATACATTGGGAAAAAATAGGATCTAAAACCAATCATCTAAGTTGCCTCTTAGGAAACTTGAAAAATTAGAGCAAATTAAATTCAAAGTAAGCAAGAGAAAAAAACATAATAAAAATGAGAGCAAAATCAAAGTTTCTGTAAAGACCATAGGTTAGGCTTTCTTATGCTAATTTATAATGAAATTAAAGATATGTAAAGAAACAAAGTTGTTCCCTTACCTGAGAATGACAACTAAGAGAATGTTGCAGAAATATCTATGAAGTGCACCATGTTAATTGTGCCATTTTTTTTGGCAATTAACATGATGCCATGAAGAAGAATAGCAATCCAGGGCCAAGCACTTTTTGCAAAAATGAACATATAATCCCACTAGTTGCATTCAGAATAGAATATCATTAGTTATAGTCTCAACTCTTATCTGGGCTGACAGCTTTCCTTGAATACAAAATAATTTCAGTTATAAGACTATCTGTAAGCCAAGATGACCACTAGACAAGAAATTGTAGAGCTGTGTAGCTTTCAAATGTATGTTCTAAAATGCCCCAAACTGATTTGGTCTTTTAAAATTGTGGGACACTTTCTGGTTAAATGCCCAAGCTCCCAGTGATTTCTGAGCTCAGTAGCAGTTGGCATGCTATTACAATATAATGTAAGACAACTCAGACATACAAATTTATAAACATATACATAAAAACATTACTATCAAGCAAATATAAAAGCAATCATGTGGCATTCTCATTCTCTGTACTTGTAGACAAAGAAGGTGATTTTTAAGAAAGTATCATTCCAAGGCAAATGTAAAAATATTTTGACATAAGGGTCAGCTAACCTTGCAGTCAATCAGATGCCAGAATCTTATGTTAAGTAGGAAACACAAAACCAAATGAGCTCTAGATTTATTTTGGGGTGCCATCTCAAAAGCTAATGAGCTCCCCCAGATTCTTATCTATAATTCTGACATGGGCAAAGTTATTTGTATAATATTTCTAACAAATAAAATGTTTGGTCATACTTCACCCACGAAAAAATTATTTCTAACATCTCTTATGTTAATTAACCAACTACCTAGTACACTCATTCTCAAATTAAATGCTCACAGAACCCACTGGGACTCTGTTAAAATGCAGACTGATTCATTATGTCTGGGTTGAAGGTCTGAGAGGCTTCAGTCTAACAAACTGTAGTTGATGCCTAAGTCACTGGTTTCTGGACCAGACTTTGAATAGTGAGGAGCTAGCACAAATTTAGATGGTGCTATTGAAGTGCCTATGTGCACCTCCCCTGAAGTGTGGACTTCTAATTAGGATGTTTAAAATGCTCACTAACCACTTTTGGAATGCATATTTAAATTGAATATATCAATTGTTAATTATTTTGGTGTAAAGTTAATTTTCTCAACCATGTATATATCACATAGATTATACCGATGTATTTTTTTTAAAAAAAAAAAAAGAAGAGAAAAAAAACAACAAATAAAATGTATTTTAAAGTAAAGAATAAAATAAGTGCAAACGAATAAAATGTTGTTTTGGCAAAGGAAGGAGAAGGAAGAGATGGGAGAGGGCAGAGAGAATAGAGGAGTACCACTACTCAGTGTAAATTTTATGAATGCAGTGCCCACTTGGCACCACTTTCTCATGGGAACTTGAAAATTTCCAAAACAAAACACAGTAATTAGTCATCTGTCTTCAAACCCAGTTCCCTCAGATCTGAGAAGTACAAACATTAGGCTATATTTTTTTTTTCCAACGAGGAAAGGTATGCCTACTATATGACAATGTACAATGAGTTTTATTTATTAGCAGGCTTGCACCTAAAAGCAATGTTTCCACTCATTAATATTAAAACCATATATGAATTAGTGTGAACATCCATCAACATTAAATACAATTGGCTTCCTTGACATCAATAGCTTTGTTTATACCACTTTCATCTAAATGAAATTAGATGAATTCTTATCCAAGTCAACAGAAGATTAATATATATGTTTGTACAATATAATCTCTTAAAATATTGTTTTGTCTTGTTAGTAAGAAAATGTTTATATATATATATATATATATATATATATATTCTGCATTTAAGCATGTAAAGATATATAAATGCATATCTGTTGATAGTTATGTACTGATATTATACTAAAAGCAGTTCAAAGTCTCTACTAAGGGTCTCAGATTAGTTATTTCCAAAATAATGCAAGGCTTGACTCTGACTTGGAATAATTCAGAAGCTTTACATTTGGAATTTTTGATCACTTCATTCCCATCTCTGATTTAATTAGGTAGTTTATGATTGAGACAATAACTTAGATTAAATTCTAAGTTAAAAAAAATTAAGCTGAGCATTTACACTGAGAACTGATATATACTATAAGTCAATGAACCCTTAGAAACTCATAATCTGGAAAATGAGACAGATATAAAGAAAACTGATTATTTTAATAGAGCAAATTAAGTGTTGTTATGAGGTAATTTCAAGTGATGTATACGGAATAATGTAGGGTAAGGAATAACCAACTGCCTGGATAGATCAGGAAAAACTTCTGAGATGGCTCTATCTGCTGAGCCTTAAAGGAAGAGCAAGAGGAATGATGAAACTTGAAAGGAAGGAGAACATTCTTGACAGAAAGAAAACCCATGAACAAGAAAGGCACAAAATTACAAATGTCACACTCTATTTAGAAATTGTCAAGTTTTGGTTACTGACAACAGTTGAAGCTGGAAAACCAAACACTACCACAATATAAAGAACCTAGTGTGACATGTTAACATATCTGGACTTTACCCAGAAGGCAGAAATTATCTAAATAAAGTTTTAAAGAAGAAAAGTAATAGTAGAAAATGTGATTCTGAGAAAGACTACTCTCTGGTAATATGAAGACTCAATTAGAAAGAAATTAAATAAAGACAAGGAACTCAAGTACAAGGCAAATGCAATAGTTTGAGCAAGACAACATGAGGCCAATCAGTTTAATGAGAAAATACACAGATTCTATATATCAGAAGGTAGTCATGACAGATATGTGAATACTTGGATATGGAGTTGAAAAACAGCCACCTCTTGCATTTACATAACATAAGGTATAGTTCTGATTGTTTAATTATGCCCTAATGTTTAATTTAAAGTCCAATATTTCCAACCTTATCTTTTCTTTAATTATCCTTTCTGAAGAAGTTGGGTTCCTAGAAGCTATTGGGTTGGCAAGAAAATAAACTCATCAAAGAATCACACTAATAGAGTGATTATTCAGTTCATTTTTCATAAATGTCATGGAGGATACTTGAATCATTCTAGGACTCAATTCGAGTTTATGCTTCTGAATCTTGAGAGCAAAGTTTTGAGTAGGAAATATGATTATGTTAATTCTCTAGCTAATCATTTAACATTGTGATTGGCTGCATATTATTTATTGTAACCTGACTACTGTGAGTAAACCAAAGAAAGATTAATAAAAAAAAAAATCACTTCTGTAGTGTTACACAGTTCCAAAGGGTCTCATAAATCTTCTAGCCTATAGAATTGTGGTCCAGTGCACTCCACATGCAGAGGCTACACTTTGGATGTAGTCCCCGGCATCATACAATGCGATGATGCTAAGAGAAGTCCAACAGGGTTCATACAACTGCTTGAGTTTCATTTCCTTGCTCCGCCAGCTCTGGCATGTGCTTTCTCCTGATTGCAAGGTGACCCTTGCTACTGCAAGGGTTGCATTCACATTCTGGGAAGAAATAAAGCAGAAGAGAAATAAGGAGTCCTCTCCTCTAAAGTCTTTGATTTGGGAGGAAAAGAAACAACTGGGGGCTTCCAGTAAAGATGTTGAAATAGGTAAATGCTGCACTTGCCTCTTCTCACAACCACATCAAAATTACAACTACAGAATAGCCATCATTGAGGGGTCACCTGAAGACTAGCTAAAAAGAAGTCCTAAAACAGAGGACACACAGAAAAGAACACCTTGTGACTGTAGAAGGGGCAGAAATATAAAACATGCTGGTCCCACACCCATATGTAGCAGTTGAGAATTGAAAGAAATATCTCAGCTGCAGAGGTCCTATTGGAAGAGCAAGAGGTCCTGGGCCCACACCAGACTTCCCAGCACCAGGGTTTCAGTACTGGGAAGAAAAGTCCCCACAATTTCTAGCCATGAAAATCAGCAGAGATTATTATGACTGAATGAAACAGAAGGCTGTGGGAGTTGCAGACTTTCCTCTTAAGGAGCCCACATGCAGACTTACTCATTGATGGACTCATTAATTCTGAGCTCTAGCTCTGGGGCAGCAGCTTGAAAGGAACCAGAGACATATGTGAAGGAACTAAGTTGTCTGGCTTCAGAGCATGGCCTGGAGGGCGGATTTCTCCCAGACAGAAGTGCTGGCAGAGGCATTGTTCCTTTGTTGAGCCCTCCCTCACCCAGCTTGTAGTCCCAGGTGGGCACCATATTTGAGTCTTCATAAACATAGCTAACACTGCTCACCCTGCCCTGGCAATTCCCTGAGACCATGCCCTACCCAACATGCAAACCCACCCTGGCTGCTTCTAGTCATTTTTTCATATAAACAGCCTGTCTTGCCTCATGCAACAGACTTTCTTAAAATCTCTCATAGGTTCACAAAACCTAAAAAAAGCAGTGTCTGACCTTAACATGCCCCATACCTTTTGCTGAGCAACCCAAAGCCCTAGCAGCAGCTGGTGTCAGTTTGTGTCTTGCCTCTTAAGCTACTTCTAAGCCCAGCATGGATGGCGGCCATCTACTGGCAGGGCACAGGCTACTGTATAACTTGGCCTCTGGTAGGCCCCTCCCAAGAGGCCCTGTACCGCACACCCATTGACCAGCTTCGGTCTGAGCTGGAGCATCACCCAGAGGTCACATCTGAGGGTGACACACCCAAAGGAAGACAGGGTAGGCACCAGAGCCCTCCTAAAGCTAATCCTGCTCTGTAGGGTCAGCCCCTGAACAACAGCTCCTCCACTAGTCATGGCCAGTCATTACAATCAATCAGCCTAAGAGTCAATTGATATGCAAAAGGCAACTAAGGTTCAACTACAATGAGAGGAAACACACAACCCACATAAGAGACATACCTGGAACATCTGGCTCTGGTGACCAGGGAAGATTGTACCACTGGGCCCCACAGCACACAGCACATAAGGCCACTCTACTAAGACCAAGAGACATAGCAGCCCTACCTAATACATAGAAACAAAATAAATAGGATGCCAAAATAGGAAGACAAAGAAACATGTCTCAAATGAAAGAACAGAACAAAGTTTCAGAAAACAAACTAAACAAAATGGAGACAAACAATCTTCCAGATGCAGAGTTCAAAACTCTTATTATAAGGATGCTCAATAAACTTAGGGTAAAAGTAGATGAACTCAACAAGAACTTTAACAAAGAGATAGAAAACATAAAAGTGGTGATAGAAAACATTAAAAGGAACCAGTCGGAAGTGAATACAATAACCAAAATGAAAATAGCTTAGGAGGAACTCACAGTAGATTAGATGAAGCAGAGGATAGAATCTGTAATTTAGAAGATAAGGTATCAGAAACCACCCAATAAAAATAGCAACAAAGAAAAAAAATCCAAAAAAGTGAAGATAGTTTAAGGGGTCTCTAGAACAATATCAAGAATGTCAACATTTGTTTTATAGGAATACCAGAAGGAAAAGAGAGAAAGCAAGGAATTTAAACCTTATTTCAAGAAATAATGACTGAAAACTTTCCTAATTTGGTGAAGGAAATAGACATACAGACCCAGGAAGCCTAGAGAGTTCCAAACAAGATGAAGCCAAAGAGACCCACACCAAGACACATCACAATTAAAATGCCAAAGAATCTGAAAAGCAGCAAGAGAAAAGCATTTAGTTACCTGCAAAGGAGCACCCATAAAACTGTCAGTTGATTTCTCAACAGAAACTTTTCAGGTCTGAATGGATTAGCATGAAATATTTAAAGTGATGTTAAAGCAAGGACCTACAACCAAGATTACTCTACTCAGCAAAGCTACCATTTAGAATCAAAGGACAACTAAAGAGCTTACTGCACAATAAAAAGCTAAAGGAATTCATCACCACCAAGTCAATATTATAGGAAATGTTAGAGGTACTTCTTTAAGAAGAAGTAGGAAACAAAGAAAAGATAGAAAATATGAATAACAGAATGGCAATAACTACATATATTGCAACAATTAATTATAAATGGATTAAATGTTCCAATCAAAAGATATAGTGGCTGAAATGGATAAAAAAACAAGACTCTTAACATATGCTGTCTACAAAAGACTCACTTCAGATCAAAAGACACAGACTGAAAGTAAAAAGATGAAAAAAAAAAAGAGGTTTCATAAAAATGGAAAAAAAAAAAAGCTGGGTTAGCAATATATATACATTGCCAGGACCGAACAGTTTGTGCAGCTCTCTCTAGTATTAGTGTCAGTGATATTGCTGACCAAGAAAAGAAGGTTCAATAGTGTAATGCCCAGTTGGAAGAATGCACAAGAGACAGACTTGAGGATGAAATGGCAGGCATCAACTTTATTGTGCAGAGTGCACTTCTGTTGGGAAGTGCAGTTCTATTGGGGAGTGAAGTCTATTGCATGGGGTGTGCAGTCTTGCACACTTTTCTGTTCCCCTTTCTTGTGCTCCCTTTCTGTTCTTCCCTTCTGTTTCTTCTGCTTTCCTTCTAGGAATGGATGGCTACTCACATAGCAGAGTAAAAATGTGGCATTCAGCCACACATGTGTGATACAGTAAACTCAAGAATGTTTACATATTTTATAAGTCTTGGGAGTCATACTTCTAGCCAAAGTCTTGGATCACAGCCAGACCTTGGACCAGCCAGACCTTGGGCCTGTCAAGCCCTAGATCAGTCAGGCCTTGGATAACAGCCAGACCTTGTGTCAATCAGGCCTAGAGCTCACATACATGACAAAATACACTTTAAAACAAAGGCTATAACAAGAAAAAAGAAGTACCCAGCTATCCCATTTCTGGGTATTTATCCAAAGAAACCCAAAACACTACTTTGAAGAAAAATGTGAAACCGTATGTTCATTGCAGTATTATTTAAAGGAGCCAAGATATGAAAGCTTCTTGAGTGTCCATCAATGGATGAATAAAGAAGAGATAGTACACATGTACAATGGAATATTACTCAGCTATAAAAAAGAACAAAATCTTGCCATCTGCAACAACATTGATGTACCTAGAGAGTATTGTGCTGAGTGGAGTAAGTCAGACAGATTGGAATCTAGAAAACAGGATAAACAAACAACAAAAAATAAACTCATAGATACAGAATGTACTTGATGGTTGCTAGAATATGGGGTAGAGAGATGGTGAAAGGGAAGGGGATTAAGAAATACAAATTGGTACAAAATAATCATGGCGGATGTAGAGTATAGCATGAGGAATACAGTGAGTAGTATTGTAATAACTATATATGGTGTCAGACAGGTACTGGATTTATTGGGTGATCACTTTATAAATTATACAAATGCTCTCAGAGCCTTTAGAAAACACTACATCATCTTCTCCCTCCCCCAACTCCACAGTCTTGAGATCTCAGAACAAACTAGGATTGTATTAAACATAATGGAGGAGAGATGTCTTCAGATCTCTCCCTTTGAAACAAAAATAAGCTGAACATATAAAAGTCAACAAAAGCATCCAAACTGCACACCAGCACATCTGCGCATGGGATCTGTGCATAAGAGTTACCATAGGTCAGAACCCCAGGTGTCGGGCAGTGGACTGAGAGAAATAAAGAAGCTGCCTCTTGCAGTCAGAGCTTTCCATAAGAGGAGAGGGAGGGGAAAAGGTGCAGCAAGTTCCCTGAACAGACCTGTCTGGGAGTGCTGTGAGTTTCATGTGGCCAATGGCAGTGTCCAGTCATCAGGGCAGAAAGCAGAGAAACAGGGAAGGCAGAAAAGCAGGATGGCGAAAAAAACAACAGTTGATTTTTAACAGCCACAATTGCAAAACTGAAGTTGAGCCACAGCCCCTATCCCCCAACCCAGAGGACCCCTCTCCCCATATGTTCTGAGACTGATCACTGCAGAGCCCCAAGGAAATCTGAGCAAATGCTACCAAAACTGTCGCTAACACTAACAGGAACTGAGACTCAGGGTAGTGAGCCTATTTAAACATCTATAAGGAAAAAAAAAAAGACATTATTAAGACATTACATAAAGCAGATATCCAAAAGGCTTAGATACCATCTACTGGAAACCAAAAGAAAAACTCCTTATTTGCAGTAGGCTAGGAACCATTATATAATAAATCTTCTTTTGGAAAAAAAAAGCAAAACACACTTTTATTAATGCCCAGATGGAGAAATAGTCCATTAAACACCATGAACAAGGTGACAAGGCATCTCAGAAAGAAAGAGAAAAATCTCCAGAAAAATAAGCTTACAGACATAGTAATACACAACTTAAATGATAGAATTCAGGATGGTACTTCTGAAAAAACTCAGTGAGATCCAAAACAAATTATATCAACAATTTCAGGAACTGAAAAACAACTAAATGAGAAGAATGAGTTCTTTAGCAAGGAGATTAAAACCCTCAAAAAGAATGAATAGGCCTTCTGAAGATAAAGAACACACTGTAAGAGTTGAAAAATAAAATAACAAGCTTGGGAAATAGAGCCGACCAAATGGAGGAAAGGATCAGTGACATTGAAGACAGAAATCTAGAAATAAATCAGAAGAAAGAAAAGAGAAACTGAAGAATAAAAAATAATGAGCGAGAACTACAAGAACTACCCAATAGTATCAGGAGAGGAAACATAAGAATAATGGGCATTATCAAAGGCGAGGAAAAAGAACAGGGATTAGAAAGCATTTTCAGACAAATAGTTGATGAGAATTTCCCAAATCCAAGGAATGAGCCACAGCTTGAAATTCAAAAGAACACCCAATTATCTCAACCCAAAAGGGTCTTCACCAAGACCCTTCACTGTATTAAAATTATCAAAAATCAACGACAAAGACAGAATTTTCAGGGCAGTCAAGGAAAAGAAGATGATAACCTATAAAGGAAAACCCATTAAATTATCATCAGACTTCTCAGCACAAATCCTACAAGCCAGAAAGGAGTGGAATCAAATATTCAAACTATTAAATGAAAAGAACTACCAGCCAAAAATAATATATCCAGCCAAGCTCTCCTTTAGATATAAAGGAGAAATTAATACCTTTCCAGACATACAAAAATTGAAGAAATTCTCCACTTTGAGGCCTGCACTACAGGAAATACTGAAAGGGGTCAGCTCAACTAAAACTAAAATGACACACACACAAAAAAAGAAAACCATAATTAGGAGTAAGGTGACTAGCAGGCTGATAAAATCAGAGGAGTGCAACCCTTACTCAAAACAGGGGAGGTAAGTGGGATATAAAAAGAATAAAGTCTTAGATAAAATTTGAATTCAATAGTTGGGAGGACATTTTGATGACTGAGAAAACAAATTCATTGTACTTGTATCTTTTGATAAAAGCACTAAACCCATCTCAGTTTCCTTAAGGAGGATTTAGGTATTCGAAATTCATTAATATGTGGGGGCTTGGACGACAAAACAACTGCAGAAGTAACCAAGGGAGTATTTGTTGAAATAAGATGCCAAAAGTTGATATGCCTGAGTTATTGCAGATACAGACATTCTAAAACTGACTGGAGCCTTGTTTACTATTTTATCTCAGACATAGAAGTTTATAACAATAAAGTGAGCCACTGAAAAGGCCCTATTTCAGGAGTGTTTTAATCACTTCATCTTTGCCCTGTTGGTGAGAAACAGATTTTTACCTTGGGTTATGGAGATAGACAAACACACAACTTACAATGAACAGATATTGACAGAAATTTATTAGTCACATGTACTCACAGTAGGAGACAAGTACACCACATACCATGCAGGACAACAAGAGGTTGCAATGAGAGCAGAGTGACCAATCAGGGGAGTGGGAGCCAGGCTTTGTTGTATCAAGAGGATGGAGTGATTCCTGGTTTCCATGGGAGGATGTGGTTGGCTCCTCTGAATAATTCCTCAGGCTTGCAGGGAACTGAAACAGGGACCGTGCCTGGTCCTCATGATAATGAGGGTTGTTTAACTCTGAAATCTTATTCCCAGGATCAGAGTAAAGAGGTCAGCTTGTGATTAGGCCATATGAGATACTCTTGCTTTGCCCCAAATGTCAAGGAATATAAATTTGAGCCTTAATTTGAGGTCTCACTTCATATGAAGAATACAAACTGTTAACAGGAAAGTTAAAAAAAAAAAACTACAGATGGTTAAGAATAGTGCTGCAAAAGGAAAAGACTATGGCAGACACAAAATAGATATTTGAGAAGCTTCGTGGTGAAAGGAAGGAAAAAAAGGATGGCAGAAAGAACAACCTGGGGAAGAAAACCCCTCTCCAATTTTTCACAGAAACAGTAATAGCATGTCTTTCTTTACCTACTTACTCTGTGTCAGAAAGTGTATGACATACTTTCTATAAATTTATGTTTAAATTAGCTACAAAACTGTGAAGTGGTCAATATTATTACAAGAAAACAGATATTCAGAGGAGTTGCAAGCATGTATTAGTGAAAACAAACTCTGAATCAGCTATTTGCATTCAGTAATTTTATTGGGAAGAGCCATTGGTGGAGGATTGGGCAGAGGACTGGGCAGACAAAGATACTGAACTGCAACCTCAAATGATCCTATAGGAATCTCTGGAACTGAGCTAGTCTTTCAGAGTTTCCCAAATCAAGGCAAAAGTGAAATTTCTGCATCAAACAATCATTGCAGAAAGTCTGCCCCAGAGAGGAAATATAACCTAGGGTGAAGCGGCTCCCTTCAGCTAAGAGCATTTCTCAGAGAGGGACTCAGAGCTGCCAGCCGTCAACATTCTCATCACCTGGGGAACTGATGCTGCAGTCCTGAAGGGGAGGATCTGAATGCTGTTCTACAGAATCCACTTCGAAAGATTACACAACTTGTTGAAGGTCACGCAGTTATTACTTTTTGGTGCCATACTTCAAACCCAGGTCTATCTGATTCCAAATTCACATTCTTACCTTAATATCCTGCAAGTAACTTTACTGTAATGCAGCAGTGGGAAAGAAATGTTCTCCTGGAAATGCAATTGCTTAGTGAATCTGCACTATAAGCTCAATGGAAATACATTCTGAGCAGCATACACTTAGAATTACAGACATACCTCATTTTATTGTGCTTCATTTTATTGTGCTTTGCAGACACTGCATTTTTTACAAATTGAAGATTTGTGGCAACCCTGTATTAAGCAAGTCTGTCAGCATCATTTTTACAACAGGCTCAAATGATGGTTAGCAATTTTTAGCAATACAGTATTGTTTAATTAAGGTACGTACATTGTTGTTTAGACATAATGCTATTGCACATTAATAGACTGCAGCATAGTATGAACATAACTTTTACATGCACCAGGAAACAAAAAAATTTGTGTGACTTCTTTGATTACGATATTCACTTTATTGCAATGGTCTGTAATCAAACCCGCAATATCTTTGAGGTTAGGCCTATATGTCATGTCTCTGGCCACTACAAAAGTTGCAATGTGACCACATTCATATCCTTAGGCAAAAGTGTTCACTGGAACATACAGTGATGACATAAAACAAGACCACAGGAAAGTAAACATAGATTGATGAGTGTCATTCAATATGAAGAAAGAAAATTCAGCATGAGTTTTAGAGACCTTTGAGTAACCAATGCAGCCAGTAGGCCATGAATGTATGATAGGGTCAGTTCATATCTAGCTGATAAGATAATGTTCAATCTACCATTCACAGTGATAAGAAAAGTAGATACTAAATGTGCTAATCAGTAATGTAATGGATATGTAAGAGTTGGTTTTCTTTTGTATCTGCCTGTCTATGATCAATGATGTTATAACTAGCATTCTACATAGCACTTCTCAGTAAAAGAGTATGAAAAAAAATGACTGCACTTGAACAATGCACCTAGGTTTAGTATGTGGGGCTGCCCAGTCTGTTCTAAAGAAGCAATTCAACCCTGCTGCTCCTTGTTCCAATCTAGCATCATCCAAGGGTGACAGGAAGAAAGTCCTATCCCACCCCCATTCCTCCTCATGTAAAAACAAGAAAGTTTTTCCATCTTGAAAATTCAAATGCCCACTTGAAAAGCATAAGAACAATCTCACCAACTAGAATTTTGGAAAATTTGAACTTCTTTTAGCAAAGCAAGCAATCCCCTGTGGCTAATTATCTTAGCATTTTATACTTACAGACAGCTTCACCTTTGGTGCTTCACCCATATTCTGCTTTTGCCGATTATGTAACAAAGGGACATAAAAAAAAAAATCAACTGGCTTTTCAAGATCAGGAAAGTGGATCAAGGGTTTACATATACAACTTTCTTATTTCCAAGAACTGAGCTTCCACTGCTAGGCTGGATCTGTCCTGGATATTCTGTTTCCATTCAAAGACTATTGCAATGCTTCTTTGTATGTAACATCTTTTACAACACTGCCACAATCATTTTTGTTTATCAGGTCCTTTGTAAATTTATAACAGTGGCAGCTTAATAGACATTGATCTCTTGATTCTGGTTACCAAGTTCATTCATTCCTAGTGTTAAGTGTGCTGATAAAATCTGTCTTTCAAAACTGAAGAATTGAAGGGCAGATGCTGGTCCTTGGTGAACTGCACAAGGCAAATACTCCCTTGGAAAGTTTCTTGTCGGCTAAACACCTGGTGTAGCAGAATAAATTGCCTAAAGGTACTACTTACCAAGACACTAAATCACAAAGCTTGGTTAAATGGACTGTATGTGATATTATGTTGGGTAAGACAGACTTCCTTAAACCAGTCTAGGAAGTAACCAAGTCTAAATAAAAGCCCAGAAGGTACAGCTCTGATCTGTCTAAAACTATTAAACTGATTATCAGCTACTTCAGTTCAAAGTAATTGAAATCATTACTTGACTGGGGGTTCATTACTCTAGTGGTAGGCAGTCTTCAGTTTTATTGAAACCCCCATCAGACACTCAGACACTGCAACTAATTCTTGAATTCTAAGAGTGATCTTCACACTTCATCTTGCATATTATATGCTTTCTCTATATCCCCAATGCAAAAAAAAGAAAAAATATATTATTTGTCATTTATGTCATTATTTAAATTCAAACTACATTGTCTTTCATTTTCTGCTTCTTTTTGTGCTCCCACTTTATTAGACAAGAAGGCTCCACTCCTCATAGGGCAGAAGCAAGTTGATCATGTCCTCAGAGAATTAACAACTTTAAAAAAGATTCTTCAGACTTATCCTTGAGTTGCTGAAGAGTTTTGTTGTTTCTGGGAAATCCTGACATAACTAGTGGGGTCATTTAAGGCAAGGCATTGTTCATTTGACTGTAATGCTGTTTGATCTTGGTTAAATTATAGGTCTGAAATGGAGGGACTGATATTCCTAAAGTGCCACAATACCAAATGCCAGCTTCACAATGCTCCACTATGAGGTATGCTTGCCTGTGCTACCTGACAGTACCTATTATCTTCTTGGACCCGTTAGCTTTCATCTTAGAACAAATCCAGCAAAGCAGTCCATTTTCCTTTGGCTAAAGTTGGAATGTTCATGTAAGACCCAGAGGGGAGAACCCTTGGAAGAGTCAGACCCAAGATCCATTGACACCTTTGGTCAGAGTTGTAATCTACCTCCCAACTTCCCCCTTGGAAAGAAGGGGAGAGGGGAGAAGAGATGGAGCTCCTCCCATAGGTTAAAAAGACAAGAAAAAGGTTTTAGCCCCTGAGAGGATGAGGCATAAGGCTTTGCAAGGAGATACAGAAGCCTCAGGAATGCTGAAGTCGTCTCTGGACTCAGGCCAAGCACTCTAGTACCAGCAGAAAGATGCAGGCGGCCATAAGCGGGAGCAGCCGCCAGAGCCCCATCCTGTGGGCTCTGCATAGAGGCCTCTCGCTGCGCTTCCACGTCAAAATCACTTTTTTGCTTATCTTAGTCAGTCTACAAGATAAATACAGGAGGAAAAATGTCCTCGTTTGACAGTGGAGGAAACAAAACCTGCTAAATGGCAATACTTGCCCACTGTGTCAGAGGTTGCTTACTTGCGTTCTCCTCCCATCGCCGGGTGTCTCTAGGATCCATATTAATTTTCTTTCTCTTTTCCTGGTTCTAAACTTATGTTTTCAGGGCAGAGAATAATCCATATACTGGGAAAGTAATGCATATGATTACATAATAATAATAATAATAATAATAATAATAATAATAATAATAATAATAATTACTTAAGCTTTACCTAAATGTTAAAATCTGTGCAGGAACGTTTGCAAATTTTGCTTTTTTTTTTTCCTATGGTCAACTAACTTTGCTATTTTCCCTTGTTGTTTATAAAACGCAGAATTTCTAAAAGATTAATGGGAATGTTTTAATTCCTTTGTATTTCTGATTAAATTTATTCCATATAAAAAGGCAATTGATTTGTATCTTTTTTTAGAAAAAGTAGATATATAGAAAGAGGTAACATACAGCAATTTCCCACTTTAATAAATTATCTGGATTAACAATTCAAAAATATTTTTATATCATATCTGCCTTAAATAATACCCTAAATAATTTCTGAATCTTTGAGAGACTTAAAAATGAGGAACTATTTCTGTTGCTGAGTATATAGTTCACCTAACCTGATGAGAAAAAAAAAGAACAAGAGATGAGTATCTCCATCTAGAGCCAGTTTAAAAAAAATGTAATTGCTCAAAAGAAGTCAGTTCATATTCTGATTATGGTCTGTAATGTAACAACTCATCAATACATCAGGAAAAAACTTCAAGGATATGACTTCCCTGTTTGGGATGGACACTGTAACCAGGTTTGTATCTGTTGTGCTTGTTCAGTTTCTATTTATGTATCCTCAGATAGATGAGAACAAAGCAATTCACAGCATTATAGCTCAAATTAACTAAATGGAGCTTTAAGCTCTCTTTTTGCCTGATACCATTTCTGCAAAAGCAGTAAATAAATAATTTGAAGTCTGTATGATAAATTCCATCATAAAAATAAGCAAAAGGCATGTTGGAAAGAAAAGAAGTGAAATTTAAGTGAGACTTGGAAATTCAAGGAGAGTCTCTTGGATATATTGATATAAGAATTAAAACAGAAGAGTATTTTTATTTTTAATGATAGTTTTATTTAATTTGTCTTTGTATACATTTTTATTTTAGTTATAAATGTTCACACACACACACACACACCCATTTTAACTCCCCATGCATCCTACCCTTTTGATGACTCATTCTCTATCTCTCTTCTTTAATCTCCACTTTTTCTGTTTCTATTAGAACCTTCTCCTTGGCTTATGACTCATTATCAGTTCTTCATTTACCTGTTTGATTTGTCAGTCTTTTTTGACATTGTTCAATAACCCCTCTTCCCATAAACTGTTTCTTCCCTTGGTCCCCATGGCACTAAACTATAGCAGGTGCTATTTATGTCCACCCACAGCTCTTAAGCACTTAACATTTCTGTGTATGATACCCAGACTTACAACCACCAGCACCAGATCCTCTCTCCCTGCCTGAGGGTTCTCTCTGACCACTGGAACCCACCCTAATGCACATGTGATAGGCCAGCAGTGCCAGGGGATTAACAACCTTTGAGGACCACCCCAACAAGTGACTAACAGCAATCATACAGATTCTTCAGCCTCTTTATCCCTCAAGCAAGGCAATTTTTCGACACATGTTAACACTGGGGCTCAGAGTTCCCCAGTGAGTTAATCTGTAGTTGCTTACAACTGTAACTTGTTCCATAAAGCAGCCTTTATTGGTTTTCTTCTCTTCCCTGTCTCACCTCTTTACTCATCTACTGGCACTTCCCAGGATTACTCACCAAATAAATTCTTTGTACTCAAACCTCATCTTGGGTCTGCTTCTAATGGAATCCAAAGAAAGACAAAATTTTAATTTTGTAATTACTTACCTTAATTTTTTTCAGTAGTTTTTATTTTCCTCACACCGAGACTCTTTGAATATTGGAGATTCTCAAGATTCCATATTTGGTAGAGCTCACCCGTATTCTTGTTCTTATTTATCATCTATAGGTTGACTCTCAAATCAATTCCTCTAGCTCTGATATAACTTTCAAAAACCTACCTTCACTAGGATGTTTCTGTTTCCTACAAAACTGTGAACTCTATGGAGACTGGCCTATCTCTTTTTATTTCTTTATTTCCAAACTTTATAAAAGTAATCGATGTGCTATATATATGAAGTAAATAATATTTGAATTAGTTAGAAGATGAAAGTACAAAAAAGTAATATATTTCATATAGATAAATAGCAAAATTATTTATTGCATACATATTAACAAAAGAAAAACTATTTGGTCTAATTTATACAAAAATTTATTCTAATCTATAAAGAAGAAAACAATTTTTGGAGTGTGATAGCCGAAATAGCCAGCTGACTGACTGAACTTTTTATGTTCCAACAGAATCTACTGGCAAATTCAACAATTTGAGTACTAAGGGCTGAAAATCAGCATTTAATATCTGTAGGTTTTATTCTTTTTTCAGTTAATCAGCTATTCAAAAACTGTCTTGCTCAACTGAGTCCAATTTATCTAGTTTTCAGGAGATCTATTAACAATCAGAAAATATATTTCTTATGTTTAAAATAAATGGGAGCACCAGCAGAACCTTTCTTTTTCATTTAGAAAATAGAAGGTTGCCAAATTGAGTATCTATATTCACTGCTGACATTTAAATAGTTATTTCCTTAATGCCAATAAAATAGTTTGTGTATAAGAACCAAGGTTGTGAGCAATAAATTGGACACAATTTTGCTATCAATTCTTTAAAAAATCATCCTCTAGAATAGCAGAATGTTAGCATTAATTGCAATTTAAGTTGACTGTCTATTTCACAGTGAAGAAGCTGAAATCCAAAGATATGAAGCAACTTTTTCTAGACCACAGCAGAAGTGGTAAGCTGAGACCAAGACATCACATTCATGGTTTATATCTAGACTTTCTCCCTTCTTCCTCATTTGTATATTGCATCAAAACTGTAATGTCAAAGAAAAAGGAAAGTGCTAGATAAGGACTAAGTAAAGTAAAATAAAAACATTTATTATTTTCTAATCTTTAATTGATCTAACAGATAACAGTTTGTTGAAAATAATAATAGAAACAAAGTATTGGCTGATTATAGCTATGAATAAGATATATGGGTAGGTAAAATGGATACAACAATGTAATGAGGACCAGGAAGAAGGAATCTGGAATTCTCTATTGTAAGATACCGACACTACCCATGATATAATGTAATTTGAAAGTGGACTTAGATTATTTGCAAATGTATATTGCAAACTCTAAGGTAACCACTAAGATAATTTCAATAAGAAGTGTTACTGATATGCTAAGAAAAGAAAATGAAATCACATAAAACTCTCACTTAAAACCAAAATAAAATAACAAATGACAAAAAAAAGAGAAAAATGAACAAGGATAATAAAGACAAGACTGTTACAAATATAGTAGATATTAATCCAACTATATCAATAATGATTTTAAGTGTGAATAGTTAAAAGATTGTCACAGTGGATAAAAAGTAAGACTCATCTATATGCTATTTACAAGAAATCCACTTTAAATCTAAAGACATGAAGAGTAAAACTAAAGGATGGATAAAAATAAACCACACCAACACTCACCAAAAGAAACTGAAGTAGCTATATTAATTTCAAAGAAGATTTCAAAGCAAGGAATATCATCAAGGATAAAGAAGGGCAATCCATAATGATAAAGGAGTTAATTCACCAAGAAGACTTAACAATCCTTAATGTGTATGCATCTAACAACAAAACATCAAAATACATGATGCAGAAACTGATAGAACTGCAAGGAGAAATAGATTAATCTACTTTCATAGTTGGAGATAGATCCAGCAGACAAAAAAAAAAAAAACAGTAAAGAAAAAGTTGAATAAACCAGAAATATCAATTACAGGCATAATTCAGTGATATTGCAGATTTGGTTCCAGACCACTGCAATAAAGCAAATATTTCAATAAAGTAAGTTACATTAATTTTTTGGTTTCCTAGTGCATATAAGAGTTATGTTTGGGCTTCTGGTCAAATGGTAAAGCAGGTAAATGCTGACTGAGCTTGTCTCTTGTCACAACTACATCAAAATTACAACTAAACTACAAAATTGCCAACATTGGGAGTCACTTGAAGTCTAGCTGAACAGAGTCTTACAACTAGGGCCTCATAGAATAGGCCACCTTGAGACTGGTAGGAGGGACAGAGATGGTAAATGGGCTGCTCCCATACCCAAGTATAGCAGTTGAGAATTGGGATAATTTTCTTGGCTGTGGCAGTCACCCTGGAAGAACAAGGGATCTGGATCCACATTGGGCTCCCTAGTCCAGGGTTACAGTGCCAAGAAGAGAAGTCCCTATAACCTCTGGCTGTGAAAACCAGTGGAGATTGTGACTGAGTGAGACGGAGAGCTGAAGAAGTCACAGACTTTCTCCTATGGAGCCTGCAGACGTAGTAGTTCTAGGTGCCCCCTACAACACTTGTTTTATCAGTGTCAACTATCAGGGTTTTTTAATGACCTTTTCATTCATTTGAAACATAATTAAATAGTTCTTTATTTAAAAAAAAAAAGGCCCACACAGGTAGACTTACTTGGTGACATTTTTACTCACTCTAAGCTACAGCTCTGGGGTAGCACAGGGGTATATTGTATAGAATGATTTGTCTGGTTTCAGGGCAAAGGCTGAAAGAGTGGCTTTCTCTAAGACAGAGTATGGCAGAGGGCACTGTTCTGTTTTTGAGCCCTCCCTCACTCACTGCTTGCATACCCAGGCAGGCGCCATATCTGTGTCTCCACCTTGATAATTTCCTGAGACACCAATCTTCCCAACTTTCAGGTCCACTGAAGCTGCTTCCAGTGGCTTTTCCAAACAAACAACCTATTTGGCTTATGCTGTGGACTTCCCAAAAATCTCTCAAAGGTTCACAAAACCTAAACAAGCAGCCTCTGGCCTCACCATACCCGATACCTCTTGCTGAGCAAGCCCAAGCTTGATGTGCGGCTTGACCTCTAGAAGCATTTGACAATTGGGCTAGTGGCAATTAGGTTCAATGTGTGGCTTGGCCTCTGGAAGCACTTCTAAGCTTCGTATGGGTGGCAATCATCTGTGAATTGCTCGGTGACTCACCTCGGGTGGCCCTGGGCATGGCATAGGCTACACCTGAATTTGATCTTTGGAGGTCTTGGATGGCATGCCCAGTGGCTAGCATCAGTCTGTGCCAGAGTACCACCCAGGGTCACATCTGAGAATGATACACCTAAAAGGCAGAAAGGGCAGGCACAAGAGCCCTTCTAAAGCAAATCCTGATCTATAGGATCTGCCCCTACAAAACAGCTCATCCATTGGTCATGGCTAGTCATCATAACCAATCAGCCTGAGGGTCAATCCCTCCCATGTATGAGCAAACAGAAATCAAGGCTCAATTACTACAGGAGGGCACATACAACTTATACAAGGGACATACCTGGAGCACTTGGCTCAAGTAACCAGGGAAGACTGTGCCACTGGGCCCCACAGCACACCGACTATATAAGGCCACTCTTCTAAGACCAGGAGATGTAGCAGCTCTACCTAATACATAGAAGCAAACACAAGTAGGCAGCCAAATAAGAAGATAAAGAAACATGTTCCAAATAAAAGAACAGAACAAAGCTCTAGAAAACAAACTAAACAAAATGGAGACAAACAATCTATCAGATACAGAATTAAAAAGACTTGTTATAAGGATGTTCAATGAATTTAGGGAAAGAGCAGATGAACATTGATAAAGTGATAACTTTAACAAAGAGATAGAGAACATAAATGTAAATATAGAAAACATACAAAAGAAGCAGTCAGAAATAAAGAATATAACTGAAATAAAAAAATCTTAGGAGAAATTAACATTAGATTAGATGAAGCAAAGTATCAAATATATGATTTAAGAGATAAAGTAGCAGAAAACACAGTCAGAACAGCAGTAAGAAAAAAAATTAAAGATTTCCAACCCCCTCCAAAAAATAATGAGGATAGTTAAAAAGGCCTCTGGGACAACATCAAGTGTACTAATATTCACATCACAGGGATACTGGAAGGAGAAGAGAGAGAGCAAGGAATTGAAAACCTATTTCAAGAAATAATGACAGAAAATTTTTCTAACCCAGTGAGGGAAACAGACATACAGACCCTGGAAGCACAGAGAGTCCCAAAGAGGACCACAGCAAGACACGTCATCATTAAAATGCCAAAGGTTAAAGACAAAGAAAATCATAATAGCATCAAGAGAGATTCATGAGATGATCAGCTGATTTCTCAACAGAAACTTTGCAAGCCAGAAAGGAATGGCATAAAATATTCAAAGTGATGAAAAGCAAGGACCTACAACCAAGATTACTCTACCCAGCAAAGTTATCTACTAGAATCAAAGAATAGATAAAAAGCTTTCCACAGAAGTAAAAAGCTAAAGGAGTTCATCACCAAGCTAGCATTACAAAAAATATTAAAAAAAACTTTTTTAAGCAAAAGAAAAAAAAATTTCAAAAATATAAATAATAAAATGGCAATAACTACATATCTAGTAACAACTACTTTAAATGTTAATGGATTAAATGCTCCAATCAAAAGATAGGGTGGCTGAATAGATTAAAAAAACAAGACCCCTACCTATGCTGTCTATAAGAGACTCATCTCAGATCAAAAGACACAAATAAACTGAAGATAAAGAAATGAAAAAAGATATTTCAGGTAAATAAAAATGAACAAACAAAAAGTTGGGGTATCAATACTTACCAGACAAATAGACTTTAAATCAAGGACTATAACAAGAGACTAAGAAGGACCTAGTTATCACACTTCCAGGTATTTATCTGAAGAAACCACAAACATTACTTTGAAAAGACGTGTGAATCCATGTGTTAATTGAATCATTACTGACAATAGCCAGGTTTCTGGGTATCCATCAATAAAATATATATATATATATATATATATATATATATATATATATAATGTATTATATATATAATGTATATATATATAATGTATATATATATATAATGTATATATATACATTATATATATAATGCATTATATATATAATATATATATTATATAATATAATGGATATTATATATATTATATATATATATTTATATATAATATATATATAATATATATATTATATATATATATTATATAACTATATATATATAATGTATTATATATATGATATATATATTATATATGTGTGTTACATATTTTAATATAACATATATATTATATATATGTATATAATATATGTTATATATATATATAATGAAATATTACTCAGCCATAAAAAAGAAAGAAATCTTGCCATTTGCAATACGTGATGTACCTAGAATTTATTGTACTGAGTGGAGTAAGTCAGACAGAGAATGACAAATGTCATATGTAGAATCTAGAGAACAGAATAAACAAACAAATAACAGAAACAAGCTCATAGATACAGAGAGCATTTTGATGGTTGTCAGATTGGGGTGTGGAAGGATGAGTGAAGGGAGAAGGGATTAAGAGGTACAAATTGGTAATGATAAAATAGTCATAGGAGATATAGAGTATAGCATGGGGAATACAGTCAGTAGTATTGTAATAGCTATGCACGGTGTCAGATGGGTATTGTATTTATCAGGGTGATCACTTTATAAATTATATAAATGTCTAATCACTGTGTTGTATACCTGAAACTAATATAGTATTGCATGTCAACTATAATTGGAAAAAAATAAAAATATCAAAATAAAAATGTTATGTTTACATTGTACTGTAATCTATTAAGTGTGCTATAGCATTGTGTCTATAAAAAATGTGCATACCTTTATGTAAAAATACTGTATTGCTTAAAAATATTAACCATTATCTGAGCCTGTAAGAGGAATGGTGCTCATAGAATTGCTCGATGCAAGGTTGCCACAAACATTCAATTTGTAAAAAATGCAATATCTGCAAAATGCAATTAAGCAAAGTGAGATAAAACAAGTTATGCCTGTAATTGAATCTAAATGACATTTATAGAATACTTTATCCAACACTTTTTTCTCAAGGTCCTATGGATCACTCACCAAGATTAACCACATTCTGATCCATAAAACACACCTTAACAAATTTAAAAGAGTAGAAATCCTAAGACCACATCAAATTAAACTAGAAAATAATAACAGAAAGATAGTTTGAAAAATCCTAAAATATTTGGAGACCAACACAATTCTAAACAGCACATGGATGAAAATGGAAATATTAAGAAATTTTTAAATATTTCAAACTAAATAAAAATGAAAATACAATTTGTTAAAATTTATAGGATGCAGTGAAAGCAGTACTTAGAAATTTATAGCTTTGAATGCATATATGAGAATGGAAGAAATAGCTAAAATCAGTTATCTAAGATTCCACTTTAAGAAATTCAAAAAAAAAAAGAGATAGTGAAAATTACATCTAAAGTAAGCAGAAGAAAATAAATTGTAAAAATTAGAGCAGAAATCAATGAAATTGAATACACTATCTTAAGGGTCATTATAAGGGAGGGGAAAATCAAATTTTGAGACATACCAAGAAGACACACAGAGAAGAAGGCATTGAGCAGAGAAATGTATCCATAAGCCAAAGTATGCCAGCAGCTACCAGAGGCTGGAAAATTCTCCCCTAGAGCCTTCAGAGGGGGTGCACCCCTGTTGACATCTTTTTTGGACTTTTGGGCCTCCAGAACTGTGGAAGCATAAATATTCGTTGCTTTTAGCTACCAACTTTTTAGTACTGTATTAAAGCAATCACAAGAAACTAATGCAATATTCAACAAACAGTTTCTTGGGCAAAGTCCCCAAAGAAAATACTATGCAATTAGCCAAATACCAGCTTAATGGCACCAAGAAACAGGAAACCATTTAAGCTGAGTTGTGAGCCTAAATGACAAATACTTGCCCTGATGAGATATTCCAAAAATCCTAAGGACTTTTTTTTCATAATGAATTATTTTGTTTTGTTTTATTTGCTTTTGTTTTATTGAAAGTCTTTGACAAATGTATATAATATATATATATATATGGATTACATTAAATTGACTTGGAAATTTCATCTATTTATTTGAGTCCAGACAAACTATTACTGTTTATAACAGGCTTGAATACAAACAAAAGGAGGGTGAATTTATGACAGAGGTAAACCAATTGTGAAGGTATTATCACTCAACTCAGATAAAGTGATTTCCAAAGTCCTTTGTTTGCAGCTTTGAAATGATATATTTGTACCTGATTCCTATATGACATATTCCCATATCTTGATACTCTTTGTCACAAGATCAGAAAACTGTTTATCTTCCCTTTCACATTATTAAAACTTTCATACTCAGCATTTCCAAGTCTTATCATTTTGTTCTTATTGAAATTGTCTCACAATTCAAAGTCTGGCTCAAAGTTATGAATATTCTGAAATTCACATAGTTTTCACTGCTTCTTAATTTATATTAATGAGATCTCTTTTTAAGAGAGAGTTTATCTTGTCTTTAAGTATATTTATTTGGCATTTATTTATATTTACAACCAGACTTGTGATTTTAAACCTCCTTAAGGGGTAAGAGACAATATAATCACCTGAAAAGTCTTGCTTGAAGCTCATCCCACTGTTTACCCCTGTCTGAAATTTTGATTCAGTAAGTAGTTGATGAAAATGAACTCACAGGTAGCTCTGAAACGCTCTTCCTTTTCCATCCCCTTGCTTTCAACTTTATCTGCCTAGCATATAAACATTTTTCCTGAATCGAATAGGCATTCAGTAAGTACCTACTGTTTTGAATTAACCCACACTGATGGAGTTTGTACTATATACTGATTTTTGTACTAGGAGATACCAAAGAAAGAAAATATAAGGCCTATAACCTTAGAGAATTTAGATTTAAATTAGCAATTCTTATATATTTGAGGTACAGAGCCCTTTGTAAATTATTTCAAAGCTATGACTTTATATTTTTAGATAAATATATATTCACAGTTTGCATATAAATTCAGGGGATTCATGTGTTCTGAAAATCATTCTTGAACCCTCTAGGAATCCAAGGGCCTCAAGTTAGAAGTCCAGTCCCCAGCGAAAGTATAATATAGAAGATAGCATTACGCAGAAGTCATGACAAATATCCATTTAATTAATTAAGCCATTAACTAATAAATTATCTTATGAGTGCTATACAAATATACAAACTAATCTCCTGAGTTTCCTGCAGCCATCCTTACACTTTGAATTGAAATAAAAAATGATACATGTGTTTTCCCATAATCAGTGAATATATTTATAAAAACAATGCAAGAGAGAAAAGGAAAATGACACAAGAAAAAAAAGTCAGAACTAAACCTATCTTATTTCTTTTGGAATAAACAAAACCAAAGCTAAACAAAGCCAGTCTTATCATTCTGAAAACATAAATACTCCATCATCTTGTCACTGCTCCAAGTTCCCAAGGAAAATAAAGACTATCATCAAGGCAAAATTATTTCCTTTATTTAAAGGAGACACTTTCCTCAGACAATAATAGACATTTCTGTTTAGTTAGATAAGGCCCCATAGAGCTATCAAGAAGCCTTTGACCCAAAAAGCATAAGCCTCAAAGTAAAATAAAAAGCCAGCTCTTTGACTTTGTCCAAAACTTTTCTCTTCTAGACCACATCCAATTTTCAATCATCTAATCTAAACTTAGCATCTCAGTGCTACAAACATTCCAAGATAAAAGATGGAGGGAAAAGTAAGTCTCAACTAAAGACCTGCACCTATAGGACTAAGCTATTCTTTGTACCTCCTTTCCTTGGGAGGGGCAATGGTTCTCACTGACTCTCTAAGTCCTTTCTTCTAAGCTAAAAAGACCCTGAAGCCCTTTAATACACACCTGCAGGGAAGAAAGAGAAGATGCTATAGAGATGAATTCCAAAAGATTTAAAAAAGAAACACTCAACCCAAGGTCTCAGAACTTTGACACTTTCTTTTATCACAAGACTAACTCCAGCACAGCTAAATGGTTCAATAATGATTCTTAAACTTGTACTCAGGAAAGGGGACTAGTAAGCAACCTTGAACTTGATGATTACCAAGCATCTACCTAGTATAAATGACCATAGAAGAGCTAGTACTAAAATCCAGATATTTGGATAACCAGCCCAGTGCTAATTCTACCACCTACAAATCTTAGTTTTAATCATTTTGTTATAACAAAAGATACAGCACATTATCACTATGTGTGGGGGGCAGGTGGGGGACAACTTTATCTTCAGGTAGTTATTTCTTAGCGCCATAACTCATTTCTTAGTTTTTCACCTCTAAATAGCACTTGTTTAACCTTGTATTTCCCCACCAATTAGAAGTACACTTCTTCAAAGCAGTATTTATATGTAAGTCATCTTAGAATATCAAGAACAGTATTTTGCACATAACAGGAACTGAGTAAAAGACTATTGAATAAAGTAAGCACATAAGACTGGGAAATGTCAACCAATACAAAATATTTTCCAGTATTTTAAAACCCCAATTAATTAGTTTGACTAATTTACTTTCAAATGAATAGTACAGGAATGTATTTATATATATAAACCACATACAGGTTGAAAAACTGCTTTCCAAACCAGTTAAAACCTTACAGATTGCATGTTGCTCAGTTATTAAATATTTGACATCCAGATTTTAGACTATATTATTCTGCTTCTCTTAACAGCATTTGGTGAAATACATATAGTCTCAAGGTCAGTAGGAAAAGAGAAACAAAAAAACAAACAAAAACCAGCCTCTTAATTCTTCAAAGAACATCTCAGTCAGAACACAGAGATTTCTCCATAATCTTTTCACTTTTAGCACATGCATGCCCTTGGCAAAAAAAAAATCAAACAAGACAAAAAATACACAAAGTAAAAGTGAGACACTTCTCTCATTCTCTAATACTATTCCCTGCAGATAAATATACATAAACCTCTTTGCTTGTAACCTCTTCTGATTCTACTGTAAGAGTTATTCAAAACTAGCACACAAAAAAAAAAACCTGCAAAGTAATCCTGATATTTCTGCCCCAGCCTCAATTGAGGCAAGATTTACCTGGAAGTTTCCAGCACCCCTTTGCCATAATCTCAAAAGTAAACCAAGGATCAGGCATTGCCAGCCATTCAACATTGAACAAATCATTATTATGGATATCATAAATTAGTCACTGTGCTAAGGAAAATTCTATCAGTCATTGTACAAATATCCATTGAGTTTCCTCTATAGTCACGGAATGAAACTAACTTTAAATGTACAAAGAATAAACAGAGGAATAGAAAGTTTTCTGTTTCTGAAAGATCTGCTTCCCAAACACTGACCATGTCAGTCTGTTGGGAAACCCCTCAATTCCCATTTTTGCTATAATCTCCATAAACGTGATTTCCTGCCAGCCTTGATAGCTGATACCTGTCAAATGCTTCTGCTTGTCTGAACAACTCTTATAAAGCAATTTGAATGTATTTTAAAGGTTGCATGGCTAAGAAGGTCATCAGTTAAGATAGTCTTCTGAGTCTACTCTCATGAACCATGACCCCTACAAGCTGTCTTCCTATCTCAGGAGTAAATCAGTCTCTCACACATGTCTTCCCAGTCCCAAGATTTCTACTTAGGAAGTATAAGGGGTTGGCCGAAATGAAGTGTGGCTTTCCTCTAGCTGGTCACAATAGGACACACTGTTACGATCACTGTAAATGGCCCTTGGGATATTTTTTTTGACAGTTAATTTTATTCTTTTACTCCAGCTTGTATATGAATGAGCTTGGTTCCCCCATTCAGACTTTTCAGCCATCTCCAGCCTTTTTCAGACATACAGTATAGCTTTAGCAATGGCTGTAATGATTCCTGTGCCTTTCTTTCACGGGTATCTAAAAAAAGGCAATGTGACATATTTGCTGAGCTACTTAAACATTTCCTTACACAGTGATTAAATACTACTACTCATTTGAAAACCACTTCAGTGCCCATAAAGGCTGCCCTAGAAATCACTGTTGTTAATATCACATGATTGCTGATTAAAAAAAAAATCTGTTGAATGAAAGAAAAAATTGACAACACTCTCTAAAATTAGGCAGCCTTTTGTATTTTTTTTTTTACTTTTCCTCTGCCCCAATTTAAAATTTAAATGACTAGAAGTCAGAGAAAGTAGACACTTGTTACCAGATGCCACTACACCACATTCCAAGAGCCCATCTGCTCTCTTAAATACTCTGATTGGCTACTTCATACAAATGCTCCAGGAATAGCTTTTATATTGATCCAAGTTACTTCTAATTTGTTAAGTCAGTTTTTGCAAGCAGCCATCCTTCTGAATGTATCAGTGATTGATATGGTATAGCCATTTCACTCACATTCCCCGACTGACATGTGGTCCTTTTTTCCACAGACTAAGACCTATCAATCCAATTCTAAATTTCATTAGCATGGGTCATCATCTTGGAGCCAGTGCAAAATGGGGGATGGAAACATGCAGACATCTGTACATTTGATGTAAAGCAAGCAGAGTTGTTCTTAGGTGGGCTTTGCAACCCCAGGAAAGACAATCCCTATCAACAGACTGAGAGATGCCAAAAAGACAGAACCATCATTAGTTACCGATTTTACATAGTAGATTTGAGAATTCACTGAATCTTGTCTTTGACCAATCATTCTCTAATCTTTATTCATTGACAGAATAACCTTCACTTGAAAAAGAAAAAACTATGAACATCAGCATTAACATAAAGATACATAATTAAATTGATGATAAAAACCTTCTCTTTAGACCTTCAAATAACTTCCACTTGGTTTATACAAATACAGCCCTGACATTTTAGTTTTCATCTTCACCTTGGCCTCAGACTTCAACAAGACATTACTATGTTTTAAATAGCCAGTCAAAGCTTCCCTTTGACAGGCATGAGAGCCAGGGTAGAGACAGCTCTTTGAAAGAGCTAGATGTCTTAGGTACAGCAAAAGGGAACATTTGTTTTTCTTCCCACTCACTAAACTTGCTTTATGGAATCATTCTTTCCCAGCCATAGCTGGGACCATCAGCTGGGACTCAGGTTCTCTTTCTTTCTTTCTTTCTTTTTTTCTTTCTTTCTTTCTTTCTTTCTTTCTTTCTTTCTTTCTTTCTTTCTTTCTTTCTTTCTTTCTTTCTTTCTTTCTTTCTTTCTTTTTCTTTCTTTCTCCTCCTTTCCTTTCTTATTTTAAATAAACCACATATGTATACAACTATATTAGTTATAATTCCTGTTTTATAACTTATTGTATCTTCATCTATGTGCCTTTTTATTGTTATATTCATTTAGTCATTTATATTAAATATATAGAAACCTCCACAATCCACTCAACCACAGAACTAGAACGTATCTAATAACTTACTCCTACCCTCAACTCATTTCCCTGCCTTCCTTCCCACCCCCAAAAGTTAGTGCAATTTTGAATTGTATGCCTCTTAAATCTTTCTCCTTTTTATAGTTTATCACCCAATGTATTCACAAATATTGAAATATATTGTCTTACTTTCTCTTATCTTATAATAATAAAATACAGTATACTATATCTAGTCTTCTATTTGCATTTTCCCCTTTGATATTATGTAACCACAATTCATCTTTACGATCGAACATACATATATTTCATTTCTTTTCCCTACTATATAACATTCCATTCAATGAGACATAGCATAATGCTTTTTAATTTTTCTATCAATTAGAATTTATGTTATTTACATTGTTTTGCTGTTATAAACAGTGCTGCTATGAATATTATACTAATCTCATAGTTCACATGTGCTGAGGTGTTTTTAAATAAATGCCTTAAACTTTTACCCTTCAGGTCAGAAAGGCTCTGGAGCACATGAACAAGCTCCTTGTTTATAACTGATTGGATTGAGTTGTGCACCTCCCCAAATTGGAGCAATCAGATTTCTCTCTGAGAGTTTCATTTGCATTATGGAGCCAAGCTGGAATGTCACCATAGATCTATAGATCTACCATTTGAAGGCAGCTTTGTGAAGGCAGATGAATGAGCAGAGAGATGCTCTGTGGAGAGAGAGAAAAAAAAAAGAGGCAGAAGCAAATCAGAGACAAGAGACTATGTGATAATAAAGAGAGGAGAAAGTGAAGGCTTGATGACTATTTCACAGAAGGACAGCAATTCAGTTCCTTGCGGCTTGGGATTCTCATATCCTGAAAACACAATGATGCTGTTTCATCCCTTTACATTTGCTGTCTTGAATGATTTTTGTTCTGTGTAACCAAACTATGTCTGCTTGTGTGTTGGTTCAGCACACCAGCATTTATAGTAGGCTTATATTATCCAATCTGAATGCTGCTGTTTTCCCAAGCTCTGTATAATCTTATTAAAATAATGTCATCTGTGGCATCTAAGCTTTAAACCTCTACCCTCATTTTCCTCTAGAGAATCTGCTCTTTCTTACAAGAGTCAGCAAACTCTGTCTTTAAAGAACCAAATAGTAAAAACTTTAATTAAATTTTTGTGGGCCATTCTGTCTATTCCAACTCAAATCTGCTACTGTAGCATGAAAGCATCTATAAATAATGCATAAACAAATGGGATTGGTAGTGTTCCAGTAAAATTTTATTTATGGACATTGAAATTAAATTTTATATAATCTTCATGTATCTTGAAACATTAGTCTCCATTTATTTTCAACCACTTAAAAATGTAAAAAACAAAAACAAACATTTTTAGCTCGCAGCTCTTACAACAAAAAGTGGCTGGTTGGACTTGGATTACAGGTTATAGTTTGCCAACCTCTGTAATCTATAGAACTTCCAATACCAGATTATCATGATAAATTTTTATCTTCTAACTGTAACTATATAGGTAATCCTTTTGAATCTTTCTAAATATTTTGAAATAACTTTCAGAAATATTTAGGAGATAACAAACAGCATTGTGGATAAGACTATATACTTAAAGTCAGGCTACCCAAGTTCAGAGGCCAACTCTGCCATTAATTAGATATAATCTAGAGAAAAGTAGTTAACGTCTCTACTTATCTTCAGTTTCTTCATCAGTAAAAAGGGTATAATAATACTCATTCTATAGGATCATTGTGAAGTTTTAATGTAATAATGTTTGTAGAGGCCATGGAATATTGACAAGCACCAGTATTTATAAGTTGCTAGTACTAATGTTAAACATTCTACATTTCTTTACCTATAAACTTTTTTCCCAATATTCTTATTTCTTCACTAATTCTAGTACATCCTTCTTAGAAGCATGTGTTCCATAATATGTGACTAGGAAACAGAAAGTGCTTCATATTCAAGTCAGATTGGGAACTTCTGGACTAAATAATGTTAAATTATACTTTTCTTCATGCTTTTGGTTTTTGAAGAACTATGTCAGAATTTCTCAGTTATCTAAATGATGGTAATGTTATACCAACAAAAGGGAAATATCATATGAAAAATTCCCAAGCTTATTTGGACACAGAATCCTAAACTTGAATATCTCAGAACGTACTTTGGGAAAGGCTATCCCAGTGGTTCATGGACAACACTCGTCAGTTTACTAGTGATTTGCTAATCCTACTGGCATACCTCTCATTCATACTTGACATAATTTCTTGTCCGTTTCCTGAAGCTCTCCTCTCTTTCTCTGGGTTTTGTTAGAGCGTGCTGTCCTAATTCTTTCAGTGTCTAACCTTGCCTCCCAAGCTCCTTTGCTGAGTTTTCTACCTCTGTGCACCCTTCAAGGTCTTGCCCATGCCCACCTTTTCTTAATTCTTTCCTTCACTCTCAGAGTTTTAACCTATATTAAGGATCCCACATCTATTCTATAGCCCAGAACTTTCTCCTGATTCTAAACCATATTTATAGCTACCTGCTGAAAGATGTTTATGCATTCAAAGCTGAACTCAAAATCTTTGACCAAGAACTTAATAGTCGATCTCTATTAATATCACAACTAAAGCAAAACTCTGATGGTGATCCTTAACTGTTTCCTCTAATTCAACCTGCACATTTTATCAGATATCATTCCTGCCCATTCTCTCTCCTCATTCTCCTCTTTTCTCTTCTATCTCTATACCTTCTGCTTTTTTTTAACCTCTATTTCTAACCTTCAGTTTTATAGCTCCCAAATCCACCTATTATTCTACTCATCAGTTGATCTCTACAAATGCAAGTCTGATCTTTTTAACACTTTAGTAGCTCCAGATATGCTACATAATATAGCCCAAGCTACTTAGCATGGTACACAAGGTTCCTAATTATCTCACTCCCAACCACTCAACACAACCCTCCATATAGCCCATACAGTTTATGTAGTACACTATCTGTCCCATTGTCTAGACTGACAACCTTCCCTCTCCCCAAAAAAGTTTTTTAGTCTATATTCTCTCAGAAGCAGACTCTCACACAAGGATTTTTATTGCTGGAAAAAAATTATAAAAGTCTTTGAAATGAGAGACAAACAGAAAGACTACTGAGTGCCCTATCTAGCATATTTTCCAAGTTACCTGTACTTTTCACTGTCTGAGCTATTTTACTACTCTGTAAGTTGTACAATACTGTTAGCAATGCATATGATTCTTGTCCATACATGTATATATTGTGTCCATTGAATGCAATCAATTATTGTCCTGTAGGTATTGACTGGTTCTTCCAGTTTTGCAATTATTTATAAATTTATTCCATCAAATTCTTTATCTGGCTCTACAGGTAGTAGTTTAAATTCTCCTTTGAGTAGAGTAGTCATATTTAGCAAATCAAACTAACAAGATGCCCAGTTACATTTGAATTTCAAATAAACAATTATTTCTTTTTTATCTATTTTTAAAATTTTTATTTTATTATTAGTTTCAAGTATATAGTACATTGATTACACATTTATATAGTTTATAAAATGATCCCCCTACTTACTCTTTCTCTCCTCTGGCTCTCCACTTAGCCATTACATTAATGCTAACTGCATTCTCTATGCTGTGCTCCCCATTTTCGTGACCACCTATCACCTACTGATTTGTACTTCTTTAACCCTTCGCCACCTTCTCCCAGACCCTCCTACGCCCCTCCTCTCTGGCTGTCCTATAGATTGTTCTTTATATTCGTGGTCTCTTTTTGATTAGTTTGTTATTTTTTGTTTCTTAGATTCCACAGATAAGTGAAATTATACCTAGAGGTTATATTGAGTGAAATAAGTCGAACAATTATTTCTTTAGTATAAATATGGTCCCATTCAATATTTGGCATATATGTGCACTAAAAATTATGTTATTTATATTAAATTCAAGTTTAATTGAGTATTCTATATTTTATCTGTCAATTCTACCTTTGATTCAGTTGTGACATCCTACTAGCTTCATTTTCTGTATTAGTTAATAAGTTAAATAAAATAATTGATATGTATTAATTTTATAGTTGTATGAGTCTTATTGTTACTTTTTTAAAAAATCATTCCACAGTAGCATACAAGTAATTTATTTGGGAAATAGAGAAATAAGGAAACAAGATAGGGTAGAGAAGTCAGCTTATAAATGTATATTAAAAAGCCAGTTTGAACTCTGGGTAACTACAATGTACTCTCCCTGGGGAACTCCCAGTCAGTGTAGTACACATTCCTCAGAGTTATCTCAGCCCTAGGTAAGAAATGTGTGGTATTTATCCACCAAATCTTATACTTAACGCACTCCCTCAGAACTTTCTACTGGTTATAAACTACATATCCATGACTGAGGGTTACTTGAGACAAAGTGGTTAATTGCCAACATGTCCAGCCTGCCATGAATTGGCCAAAGAGCCAGCTCCAATAACATTTGAGCCAGTATACACTGATGTTGTAAAGACAAAAAAATATAGACAGGTTACCAACAGCTTCTGTTGCACTGACCAAATGGATATATTCCTTAAAATAATCCCAAATGCCACCTTCTCTATAATACCTTTGTTGGTTCCCAAGAGAGTGGTTAACAGCTCTTGCTTTTGTAATCTTTACCCTTCATAAAGATGTCTCTAATAGAAGGTTTGACAGTTTCACACTTATTTTTACAAACATGTGAACTTCCTGAAGTTGATTATGAACTTCTGGAGGATAGAGATTAAGTCTTATTGGCATTTATAGCCCCCAATTACTGGTAAATAATCTAGAAAGGTTTATTAAGTCAATGAGAGAGTGAATGAATGAATAAATGAGAGAGTGAATTAATTTATAACAATAGAGGGAAGAGAAAAAATTGGAGAAGGCTTCAGTAAAGAGTTATGTCTAAGCAGCGTTTTGAAGGCTAATAGTCTACCAAAATAGAAAAATCACTTTAAGCAAGGAAATTATTATAAGCAAATCAATGAAGAGAAGATTTATATTCAGGAGATGTCGCTGGCTCTTTTCAATAGTAACCTTTTATCTTTTCCTATATATGTTGGGTGTTTTTCTATTCTTGCTCCTGAGGCATTTTAAAAGTCCAGCCTCCAGGAAGGTCTTTTAAAAAGAATGACGGAGTTATAGTGTAATAGTCTTTAACACGGCTTCTCGCAAAGTAAGTATAACCTGAAAATATCAGTAAATGTTTCATCTGAAGTAGTTCATCACTGAGAGGTACTAACATTGTTATCATTTATGATCTCTTAAGAGATCGTAATTGCATTGTATCTCCTAATTAAAAATTCACACCACCTTCAAGATTGGTTTATATACAAACTAAATAATTAAAGTCATTCTCTTTTGAGTTCCTTACCAGGAAAGTCTCAAAAACTTCTCCCTTTTATTGTGGTATAATATCAGAGTTCTCAATAGCTTGTTTTGTCATCCTAATAATGAAGACCTGAATACCTCTGTCACTCATTTTTAGGCCTCATCAATTTTTTTTTTTAAGCTTGGAGATAAGAAATAAAAAGAACTGTGAAGTCTAGCCAGTAGATATTGTTCAGCCCACATACTCAAGATATAGGGTTTACAAGTATCCATGGTAGAATTATTGTAGGATTTTGGAAGATCTTTTTATTGGAGTCAAACTGATATGAGATATTCAATCCATTTTCTCTTATTCTCTATGAAGTTCAATTCTCTGTAAATTCAATTTACTGTGATGGAACTTCTCATAGATTATTATATTTTATAGGATTATTTGAGTATTAAATAAATCCCTGTATAAAAATCCTTCAGCTCAGTGTCTGGAAAATTGTAAGTGCTCAATAATTTTTTTTCTGCTTTACTAAATCCCAGAGACTTAAGGCAGACAAAAAGTAATATTGACTTAGCCAAAAATGGTAAATTTTGGAACCTATGGCTGAAGTTCTCTGTAAGAGTATATTATAATAGGCCTCTAACACTTAACAGCAGAACTAATTTTACACTTAATCCACTTATAGACATTAGAAACACCAAACGCACTGCCCTCTCCAGCCAGAATTATATTAAGAACTAAGGCTGAGACTCCTGGGGAAAAAAAAAAGGATGTCTTAAAAGGGCAAGGATGCTTGAATTACCAGTCTCTTTATATAATAAGTTGAACACATGTGAGTAAGATAGCATTAAAGTGTGACGAAATAAGAAAAATTATATATTTCCTAGCTTCATTCTTCTCACTTAGTAAAAAAAATTAGACTTAAATGTAAGTTATAATGACTTTTACTTATGTTTTGAAGAAAAGACTCATCAAGATACTTTCAAAATGATATTTCAAACAAAATTATTCAGACATCCTCTATAAAATAACAATGTGAGTTTGGAGACAAAAAGTTTAGTTCCAAATGGTGGAGAATACCTTGTCAAGGAACTGAAAAACAGTTCTGGAATACTGTCAATGAGCCATATCAATTAAATAAATGATCAACATCATTAGCACTGAGACAACAGGGTCAATATCTCAGAAGAAACTGCTCAGTCCAGATTGTATCTGGACTTCTCCTTTTCACAAAACTTCCACTAAGGTGGAACCTTTTTTATTTTTTTATTTCTAGTCATTCACTGTCTAAACAAGTACACTTTTCTGGGTGAGAAATTGTTTGCTTTGCAGATAACCACAGTTGTTCTGGAAAAGCTGAAGTGCCTACCAGAATCTTAAAAATAAAATGCACTGTTGAAAGTGCTTAAAACCTATTTTAAGCATTCAATTACTTTATAGTTTCTTTCTCTCACTTCTGTAGTGAGAAGTTTTAGTTAAATTTGATCAATTTTGTAATTGTTTGCATTTAAATTATACTCATTTCATTCTGTACTTGGATAACAGTTTATATCAGGTTCATTGTGCATATATGTTTAAATAACATTATGATAAAAATAGTCAAAATCTGAACGAAGAATTCTAGCAGACTTTTTTTTCCTTTAAAAGGAGTTCATGCATTACTAAAGTTTCAGATATGCTTGTGCTATACGGGAGATCAAGGGCTTTGCTACAGAGAAAGTCAGACACAGTTTCAAACTTTAGCTTTGCCATTTACTGGCTCTATAATCTTAGATAAATTAAACTTTGAGTCACAAAGTGAACTTTCCTCATAAAATGAACACGAATGATGTTATAGTACCTTCTTCTAAGAACCCTTCTAGAAAATAAAAATTTATTCCATATAAAATGATTGGTCCATAGTAAGCACACAATAAAAATAAATGTTATTTTTATTATTTTCTTTTATTCTTTTATTCATACCAAGCATGATGTGAATAAAAGAAATTTTTAAAAGAAATTCCCAGCATAGCTGCCATTTACTTGGCTATTTACCAATTGATAACTAATTGAATCACACCAATAATCAAAATAAGAGACATAAACTGACAATTTTTTTAAAAGTTCAATTAATAGTAATGAAATTAAAAACAGTAATCACTTTGAGCACCTACTGCAAGCAGGCACCATATTAAAAATTTTAAGATCTTATTTGTAATCCTCACAAAGTAAATATTATTTTCAAATTAGAGAAGAAAAAGATTAGGAAGTGTACAATTACTCCTTTGAAAATGATTCAGTTGGATATTTGAAGTCTCTGGCACCTGTATCTGCTCAAAACATTAAACACAGCCCAAATCTGAGACATATTAACAAAACCTCACACCAAAGGCCTATTTACCTCAGTTGCTATTACTCATTAACATATAGCTGACTTTCAAATAAAAATTACAAGACAAACTAAAAGGCAAGAAAATTCACAACCTGAAGAAACCGAGCAAGCATAAATATCAAATTAAGATGATACAGATTTTGAAATCACAAGACAGTAAACTTAGAATAACTATAATTAATTAAAGAAGGACTCTGATGGAAAGAGTAGACAATATGAAAGAATAAATGGGTAATGTAAATAGAAAGATAAAGACTGAGAAAGAATGAAAATAAAATGATAGATATAAAATACACCATAACAAATAATAAAGAATGCTTTGGTAGACTGGATATAGCCAAGAAAATAATCCATGAAATTAAAATAGGTCACTAGAAATTTACAAAAAATGAAATACAAAAAAAAAGAAAAAAGAAAAAAGAAAATATTTTCAAAAACAGGATTTTCAAGAACCACAAACAATTTCAAAAAAGTATTACAAATTTTGGAATACCAGAATTAAAAAAATATATATAATAGAGCAGGAAAAAATATTTGAATTAGTAATCACCAAGAGTTTTCCAAAATTGATAACAAACAACAAATCATAGATTCAGAAGTCTCAGAGAACATCAGACAGAATAAAGGCCAAAAAAAAAAAAATCTACACCAAGTCCTATCATGTTTGAATTGGTGAAAAAAATCTTTAAAAGCCAGAGATGAGGGAAACACCATAACAATGAAGAAATAAGGACTAGAATTTCAGTCGACTTATCAGAAACCATGCAACTGAGAAGAAAGTGGAGTAAAATATTTAAAGTGTTGAAAGAATAAAACCGCCATTCTAAAATTCTCTATCCAGTAAAGTTATCCTTGAAGAATAAGGGAGACATAAAAACTTTCTCAGACAAATAAAAACTGAGGAAATTTACCACAAGCAAATGGACCCTTAAAGTTGTGTTAAAATAAGTTCTTCAAGAAGAAGAAAAATTATATAGGTCAGAAACTCAGATCTACGTAAAGAAAGAAAGAATGTCAGAGAAGGAATAAATAAAGATAAACTCATTTTTTACTTTTTTTTCTTAATTGCTCTAAAAGTTAACTGTTTAAAGTAATAATAGTAATGATGTATTGAGTAATTGTAGCATATAAAAATGTGACATTATTAAGCAATCTAATAAGTAACTGGATGGAGGAATTGGAAATTCCCTGTTATAAGGCACCTGAACTACTCATGAAGTGGTGTAATATTATTTGAAAGTGAGTTTAGATTAGTTGTAAATATATATTGCAAATTCTAGGGCAACCACAAAATTTATTTTTAAAAGAACGGTAATTGATAGGCTAAGAGAAAATAAAATAAAATAATATAAAATGCTGAATTAAAACTAGGGAAGAGAGAAGAAGGGGTGGAGAGAACCAAAGAACAAATATTACATTTAAGAAACAGTTACAAGCATGCTAAACATTAATGCAACTATATTGATAATTATTTTAAATCTGAATGATATAAATAACACCAATTAAAAGACAGAAATTATCAGAGTATATAGAAATGATTTAATCACCCCAGGTAGACACTATTTTATCCAAAATTAGTAAATTGAAATTGAATATCAATTTTAGTGGAAATGTATTTTTATTTTTAAAATGTATTTTAGGTAAAACATTATTTTCACAAACTTGGAATATATTTATTTTATTTATAGCTTGTGAGACTAGAGGAGGTGAAAGCAATTAATGCAGATAGAATAGAATATGTCAAGACTAGAATTAAAGGTGAGCTTGGCTTGTTGGAAAATCTTTCAAAAGTCCAGCAGAAGAGAGGATTGAATTTCTGAGGAGGTCGGATGAGAAGGAGAGCTGGAGAAATAAGCAAAGATCACAGCTATCATAAATAGGGCTTTGCCTTATAAAAAAAAACAACTGACCTTCACACCAAGTTGAGTAGAAAACCATTGCCAGGTTAGTGAGAGAAAGAAAAGTTAACATTTGGCATTTTAACAGTCACTGTGGCTCATTAGTAGGATGGATGAAATGGACAACAGAAGTGAGGACATCTACAAGGTGACTCACTTAGGACAAGACATGATGGTGCTGGGACCAGGGTGGAGGTACCAAAAAGTCTGACCTTGGGATTGATGTGATATATGAGTAAATGTTGACCAATAGGGCATGAACTACCCTGGTTGGATAGGAGTCCCATTTATTGATAGAGGAGCAGGGTCAAGTTTCATCTGATGTGAAGGACCATAAGCAATAAATAAACAAGAATAGGAAAAGGAACACAAGAGATATTTTATAATTCTTTGAGGTAGAAGTAATATCACAGATACTAGTTATTTTAAAAAAATACTATGTATATATGTATATTCCTTTATACTCATTAAAATTTAATATTACATAAATTACACAGTTGGAAAAATAGACAGCTAATAGATATCTAGACATTTTGAGAGCGTCCAGAGTCTCAAAATAGTTGATGCACCTTATGTGCAGTAGAATAAAGCAGTTTTCATAACCTGAAATCTTCATGAACATATGGTAATGTAAGTTTATTATAAACTATTCTCTTTTAAAATAAAATGTTTCTATTATAACTGCAATACAAACAGCCAATTAACTCTTTATGAAAGGTAAAATAGTAACTAGTCATTCCCATAACTTTTATCCCCCTTTCCTTTATAAAAAGGTGTGGTGTCAAGTTTTAAGCATGACATGTAGCCTTAACAATCTACATGAATTTTAATCCGATTGGTTATGGAATTACAGCTACAGAGTATTTAGTATTACAGAAATTCTAGTATTTTAAGACTTGAGAAAGTTGATTCAATTGGGAAATAATTGAATTTCAAGGGAATAGTTGTATTAATCACTGAAATTAGAAAATATTTTTAAATCATGTTGCAGACACATAGAATAAGGAAACCTTTAAAAAATTAATTAATTAATAAAATTTAACCAAACAAGACAGATTTTCTGGTGTTCAAATCTATTTCAAATGACAATGTAAGGCATATGAGAAGATACTGGCAATGCTGTTTCAATGGCTATCTATAGTTAATTAAAAATAAGCCCACTTATTCTGAACCATGTGAAATGCCTAAAGGAATGTCGCACAGGGCATTTAGAAACCGCTATCACTGCAAAAGTGACTGGAATTAATTAAAATGTGATTAACCTGCCCAAGTTTATCTCATAATATTTTGCAATTATCATTAACCCTTATATTCTGAAATACATTCAGTCCCTCAAAATTGATTCACAAATAAATTCTGTTGTCCCACTTTCTTCTAAAATTAGAGTTATATTATTTTAAGAGAAGGAGTAAGAAAGAAGAGGAGAACAAGAAAGGGAAAAGAAAAAGGAACATGAGGAGAAAGAGAAGGAAGAGGAGTAAAAGAAAAATAAAATATGTAGAAGGAGGAGAAGATAATAGAAAGAAGGGTGGAAAGCAAGGCAGGAGCAGAGGAAGAAAGAGAGGGAAGAAAAGGAGAAAAAGATGAGGAAGGAAACAGGAGGAAGGATGAGAATTCAGAGTGGGCAGCTTTACTGCAAGCCAATGATGTTAATGGACACTGAAGCTGCCTGTGGTCCGTGTGTCAAGGTTCTCTATTAATTCAGAAAATTTTCTGGATGACACGCCCTTTCTTTCACAAGGTACCCTCTTCTGACATTCCTTGCTATTTAAAAACTTCTTCCTCAGCATGGAAACAATGACTCTCCAGGACATTCCAGCTCTGGGCATCTTTCTTTTTTCCTCTAGATTTACTTGTACTAGAGTAATGCTTTAACAAGCCCCCTGGTTGATGGATACAGCTGCCTACACATGAGAAAATCAAAGAACTCCATTTTTGTGTGTATGCATATGTGTGTAGGATTTGTTCAAATCTTTATTGGTAGTACATACCTAGAGGAAATAATGTATAGAAATATCTGAAACTAGAGAATTGGAAATTTCTTTAAATGATTCTCCAAAATATTTCAAAATATTTTGACTTTTATGCTAAACCAAGCTCAATATTTTTTTTAATTATAAAAGAAATTTGATTCTTCTCAGCCATCTCTCTACTGCAGAGACAGGTAGTGAGCTAAGCATGCTCCATTGCTCAGGAATCTAGCCCAACACAAACATGCAAGCACATGCTCATTGAAAACTTAATGTGTCAACGCTGTGCTGGACACTTTAACAAAGATAAAGCCTCTCATGCCTTCGGGGATACCGCAGCACACAGTTCCAGGGGTCGCATTCTCCCCAGGAGTCTAGCTGTGCAGAACACAGGCTGGTGGAGCTCCCAGCCTCCAGATGGTAACCCAATGTGTTAAGTGCTAGAACAGAGGTAGGATAAAACCCCTCAGAATGTGGAAGTGGTTTCACAAAGGAGATAAAATTTGAAGGGATTCTTGGGGGATATATTGAACTTAGCCAAGGAAAGAGGAGAGACAGGTTATTGTAGTGGAAGAAAAAGCAAGACGAATTATCACTGGAACAACTGTTGAGCTGTGCTAACAGTTAAAACTAATTTAACAAAATGTTAAATCACTGATTGATAGCTGTAGGAATTGGCACGACACACCAGTTGCATCATTATTCAATTAAAGATATTCGTAACATATATGCATATTACTTTGTGATTACATCACTAGCACTTAAATACAACACATCATAATGAAGTGTAAACACAAGTAACCAATATTATAAATGAGCTATTTTTACTAATAATGATTTTAAAGGGGCATATATCTGTAGAGGTAAAAAAAAAAAAAAGACTTTTCAAGAAAATTGAAAACCTGGAATTGACACCATATAAAGTATCACATGAATATTAACCATATATCTCTGTCTTCATGAAGAAATTGTTTGATCATTGAAAATACTACCTGAGAAAGAAGGGAAAGTTGATCTTTGTTTTTACCCTCATAGGTGTACATCCCCCCTTAAACTTGGAAACGTTTAATTTTTTAAAAAAGTCAAAATCTATGCCTTTAGATATAAAAATAGAACTTTTAAATTGACTTAAAAAATGTTCATCAATTGCTAAGTCATATGGGATAAACGAATCCATAGTCTGAACAATAAAAAAAAAATTTTTTGAAGAAAGTATTAGAAGTAGTGTGTCATCTGGATCATTAGCAAATTCAAAATTTTCTTCATATACAAGAAAACCTGAAATGGAAATAATGGAGAAGGCACTAATGATATGAATCAAAGACAATGTACAAAAAAAAAAAACTGTAAACAGCTCCATGATAAGACAAAAAGCTGTGAATATTATTAACAAATTAAGAAATCAATCTTCAGCATTTAATAAACAGAAATTTGATTTTTCTGGCAGTCAGGAATAGGTTTAGAAATTTTAAAAATAGTACTCATTACAAAACCTTAAATTCAAAGGTAAGGCTGCATCTGCTGATAAAAATGCAGCTGAAAACTTTCTACGGCAAACTGATAAAACAATTGAAGAAAATGAATTTCTTTCTGATCAGGTAATTAATGTCCATGAGACAGCTTTTTTTTTTTTTTCTGGAAGAGAATGCCCGATAAAATTTTTGTAATGGAAAATATAAAACGTATTAGTGGCTTTATGGTAAATAATGATCATGTGACATTATTGCTCTGAGCAACACATCAAGAGAACACTTAATGAAACTTTTGCTTATAAAACTCGCCTTCTGACCACAAGCAATGAAAAGAACCAACATTAATAATCTTCTTCATTCATTGGATGGCAAATAAAAAAACATGAATAATTACTGATTTTTTCAGGATTGGTTTTACAAATGTTTTACTGTAGAAGTTGAAAATTATATGAAGGAAAAATGTCTTACTTTTAAAATATTTTTACTTTCAGATAATGCACCTGGGTCATCCACATAATTTAGAACTTCCAAATATAAAAGTTGTATATTTGCCACCAAATGCAACTTCCTTGAGCTAACCCTGATATTGAGGCTTTATTTCCACCTTTAAGATTAATTATATTAAATAAAGATTTAATGATATGTTTTTATAAACTTGAAGATAATAAATCACTTATAATTACAGAAGCCTGGAATAAATACACAATTTTAAGTTGTATCAAGAATATTGCTTTAGCTTTGAGTAATATAAACCAGTCAACTTTAAATGTTTGCTGGAAAGCAGTATGGCCGGAAGTAGTTGTACCAAGGAATATGGTTCCACAACCAAAGAGGGAGTAACTGGCATTATTAATTCATTATATAAATTTCAAGAAGAAGGCTCTAACAATTTGAATGAAGATGATATTAATAGATTATTGGTTGATCACAAATTGACTGATAATAAATTAAATCACTTAGTAACTGAAGCCCATCCTACAAATGAATATGGTGGTGACGTTGAACCAGTTTCAATCACTGCAGAAAATATTTGCAAAGCTCTTTAACTGGCCACTAAACTGGAAACTGCAATTCTAGATATTTCTCCAAAGAGCCAATGCATCTTAAAATTTCTGACAGTTTTAAAAATAATGTTGTAGTGAATATTGAAGAATTTATGAAAACTTAGCAAAAGATGGTATTGGAAACAGATCATGCAAAAACATAAACACAAACAATTAAATCAAAGTAATACTTCCAAATATTTCAAGTGATGAAGAAAATGACTTTGTGACAATTAAAAAGAGAAAATTGATTAGAGTACAGACACTGACAGCAAATCAAATTTATTTTGGTTTTTCTAAATTTTCATTAGTATTTTTTTGTGAAAATATGTAAAATACATATTTTTAGGACTTATATTGTTCTATTTTTTTATGTTTTTTTTCATACTGGTGGACTCTTTTTACACAGTTTTCTGACACACACACAAAAAAAAGTGTGGAATGAGTAATCTGTGTAAATCAAGGGACAGGTGTAAATGACTTTCTTATTGCTATTCTCTTACCTTCTAAAACAGTTATCATTAAAATTGAGGCTCATACTAAAAGTACTGAACCTCAGTATCAGGGAAATTCCCTACCTGATTTTGACATACAGGCAGCAGTAACAAAATATGTAAAGATTGTGGCATATGTGGATAAAATCCATTCTACTCCGGCAAAAAATAGCCCTTTATTGCCAAAATTTTGCAATCCTGATGTCTGTATAACACAGAACAGTCTGCTCCTGAATCAGAGAAATTAAGATGGGTAAACAATGGCTATAAGTTAAATAAACAGTTGGGGCTGTGGGAAGCTCAGGAGGACTGCGTGACTTGTCCAGGCTTTCTGTCAAATCCCATATTTGGTTTCTGCATTCCTTTACTTGCCACAGTGCATTTAACTATTTTGCCCTTGGCGGCCTCAGACCTCCCTCCTCTGAACCCTTTGAATACCTAAAGCTGGACATCACTCAAATGCCATTTAGTATGGGTTATCTCTTGTTCTTATTGTTATATGTATGTTTTTTAAATGGGTTGAAGCTTTCTCTTGCCACAAGGCTGATGCCATAACAATGGCAAAGAAGTTCTTAGAAAATGGGTCTTCACTTTACATGAGATAGTCACCAATACAAAAATGTTTATTTGTATATAACCCTCTGCTGATCCTTTGTTGTCCTGTGCTGGTACGATGAGCTATTGCAAGTCTTTAATGTCTTATGTTCAAGCCTGTCATTAGCAAGTCAAGAGAGCTTTCCTAGACCTCAGTCTAAGAGGTTTTTTGGTTACAGTCTAGAGCCTGGTGATTGGAAATTCTGGAACCATCATCAAATGAGGACAGCCCTTAAATTCCATTAAAAAGGACCTTACCAAGTACCCCTAAACATGAACTCTGCTGCATCTAATGGCTAAAAAAGGCTTCACCTCATATCTGATTCTGTACTAATGCTGGAGACCTTCAAATCAAAGGGCTAGGAAGAGAAGCAGCTGACATTGCTGTAGACTTATTCTGTCCAAGACACTAGATTGAGACTTCCTACTTTAGCTCTAAAGTCATTGCTAAGAGGCTAACCTTGGGAATTTTGAACAACTTTTATTTCAGGCTAGAAGAAAAGCTAACTGACCCCTGGTTTGAATGGGCAATTGTGCCCTAGCAGGATTTATCTTTGTCTGCAGTGGTTATAATTCCGTTTTGGCCTGTGAATGCCTTGTTTGCTACACACCGCTGGACAATGCATTTTAAATTATCTAACTGTGCCCCTAACTATTCTAGAAAGAATCTACCAGGAGGTATTCATAATTAAAGAATCACTTCTTTGGCAGGGCCCTATTTCCCTGGTTAGGAGTAAGTTCAAATAAGAATATGATCAGGAATCTTTCCTTAACTCTTGGAGACGTTGCTAAGGGATTAACTAACTACTCAGCAAAGATCCTTAGATTTTCTGCCTGAATTTCTTCTTAATAATAGAATGCCTTTGAGTGTCTTTACTCAAGTAAATAGGTGTCTGTGCTATGGTCAACACCACCTGCTATACTTGGATCAACACTCCAGGGAAGTTAAAACTCATTACGTAAGATCATTGAATAAGCCAATTGGTTTAAAAGGGTAACTCCTTTAACAGAATCTTTCTTTGATTTGGTTTGGGTCTTAGAGACAATAAATCCAAAGTATACTCCAAACATTGAGAATTATCCTACTTTCAATTATTTCAATAATTTCTCTGGTACTGTATTCTCTCAAAAGCTTCAATGCCAATTTGCAGCCACTAACTGACAAGTGAATGATTTCCTAAGTCTGAAACATCAAAAAGTGACCAGAGAATGACTAATTTAAGGATTACAAACCTGGAACTGTGACCTGTGAATGTCATAGAAATTAAGCAAAAATGTGTCACCACACCAAGGATCAACTGAACTGCAGTATGGTAGCTAATAGTGACACTATTCTTTAAATTTTTTTTTTAGCACATCTCTCAGTTAAGCTGAGTCTGATCAAAAGGAGAGAATCATTAAAAAGAAAACCACAGGGCAAAAATGGCATCACTTGTGCTAAAAGCCCATGATACTAAAGCTAGATTTAACACTAGATTTAATTAACTTTCTACTTCTCCCAGAAATGTAATTTTAGCCAGCCACTTTGGAATTTTCTGGTCAAGTACCAGTAAAATAACCTGTCACATGGGTCCTCCCTAACCCCAAAGGAAGAAGAGGCAATTTGGAAGATAAAACCCTTGCCCATTTCCTTCCAACCAAAAGCAGATGTCCTTGTCTACAAATAATCTTTTCTTTGTTAATAACTTTCCTACTACATGCTTCTTCCTATCAAAACCTTTCATTTTCTACATTCTCTTGGACATCCTTCTACTTGCTAGATGGGATGCTACCCAATTCATGAATCAGTTAATAAAGCCAATTAAATCTTCAAATTTACTCAATTGAATTTTATTCTTTATTAGGTGGCAAGTCTAAACTCTCCAGTGTGGTATTCTTGCCCTTTTCCCACAATGACCATGCTATCTTACATTAGGCATGGGGCCCCAGCTATCACCACTTTCCCATAGATTCCCATTCATCCTGCTCTAAATACATTCTCCTACAGTCACTCACACATTTCTTTCTCCTTCCTATCCCTTCATCCATTTGGTATGCTGCCCAGTCTTCTGAAATATCTCATATCTACACTTCTTTAAAGACTAATATCAAAGATTTATTTCTTTTGTAAAGATCTGATATAATCTTTATATCAATTTTATGAGGTTTTATTTAAATTATTTTACCAAAGTCATAGAGTTAGTAAGAGATGAAGTCAGGGTTTGAATCTGCTTATAAGGCAAACTCTAGCACTTCTATAACAAACTAGAGCATGTGAAAGGGCACATCCATACTTTTAAATGTGGACTGAATTCTTCTGTTTTTTTTTCTGTTTTCCTTGTTTACTTTTGCATTTATAGTATTCCTTTTTGAATTGCTTTTAAACTTCTTAAGTCATAAGTACCGAACCTACCACTTTGTACAACTTGTATTATTTAAATAAAAAATTAACATTGCTTGAGCATCTACTTTGATCTAGTGAAGTTTTTTTATGCACATTAATCATATAAAATATGTAAGACACTAAGATACATGTATTATTATTTTTACTTTTCATATTTGGTCACTGACATCTAACTTACTAGAGAGTAGAAGATTAAATTTGAATATAGGGATCTGACATCAAACCCAAGATCTTTTCTCTACAAAACTTGCTGCTTGGCATCATACTGGATACAGAAAGGACATTTGGTTGATGCTTGTTAACTGAATGAGTAGTCAAAAGAAACATTTGATGACATTGATAATAAAAGTCACCCAAGTAGAGATATAAATTACGATAATACAAACTTTTTACAAATCAATCAATTATATGGATATCATCTTGAAGAGAATACAAAACCACAAAAGATTTTGAGAAGAAAATTAAGCTATGGCCTTTAAAAAATTAAATAGTGGAGGTGCACAGGACAGCGATAAAAAGAAATAGAGAAAAAATGGACAGTTAGAAGACAATTGTAACTCAGATATGGTGTGTTAAAGGCATGCCCTTGCTACCTTGTCAGAATTTAAGTGTCTGCTATGCCCCACAGAGCACTAATGCTCTAAATTGGAATTTCAAGAGTGGCTATTTGCACATTCAACCTCTCCTCATTTTCTCCTAACCCTACCCATGCATTCTCTTGTATAACTTATGTAATTTTCTTTTGATTCCACATTAGATATGGTGAGGTGGAGGGAATAAGTTGAAATAGACCATGTCCTATTTCTTATTAATTTTTAATACCTCAAGACCATGTTTCCCATACTGTACCCAAACAGGGTTCAGAAATATTGGAATAAATCAAGTAAACTTGGTGTCTGATATAGGAATTCTCAAAGCTTCACTTTCTTAATATGAATTCCCCAAAGAGAAATACACTTTGCAGTTTTGCCCAAACTTTTAGGACCACAGTTCCTATCCCTCCTTTAATATCAAACGAGTATTTATTCTTAGCAATAAGTGTCCTTGAATACAGATGAGATAAAGCTATTTGAAAGATTTAGCATAGTACCACTGTATCCCCTCAATATTCACTAAATGAAAGAGTGCCTCTGTAAAAGTCAATAATATTTTGCATTTAATTATGTCATTTTGCAATTTCCCTGGCATTTTAGTACTGCTACTTTCCATACTAATATGGAAAACACAAGACAATTTCTCATATTAACTGTTATATCTCTGAGCTTAGGCTCAGTTATTCTACAAAAGGCAATATACCCTATCTTGCTCATGTTACCTGTGTTGGCCATCTGTGACTTTATTCCATGTTATCCTCATTCTGGGACCCAGGCTAAGAAGACTATGTAAGTCCCTAGACAAAAGAAAAAGAGAATATGGTGAAACCTTACAGTGTTCTTAAAGCTTATGCTCCAATGTGGCAGGCATCACTTCCCTAATACTTCTTTGAACTAAGCAAGTCATATGGCTAAACTTCATGTCAGTGGGGGGCAGAAGTATAATCCTCTCACAGGGAAGGGGCAGCAAATATTTTTAACATGATAAGGTCTGTTAACTACACATGGTTTCTTCTTTCAAATCCAAGCTAGATCTTATAAGCAGGTAGCAAATTAATTTGTCAAATTATCCTGGCTATATATTTAATGGATACATAAAAAATGCAATTATTAGAGGATTTTTTGTTTGTGTTTGTTTGTTTGTTTGTTTAATTTTATGCCCTAGTACATACACTCAATCTTCAGATTCACTCCCCTGTGAATTTCCTATTAACCAAAATTCTGGAAAACTGGTTTCTCCTTCTGGAATATGAAAAGTCCATTGCTTCTTCCTCTGGCTAAAGATGTAGTGAATTTAGAGAATCATGCATTTTGCTTTTAAGTAGGGATAGACACTCCATTCTGAATCCATTCTCTGATTGCCAAATCTCATTGATGTTGATTTAAGATACAAGAAAACTAAATAAAATAATGAAACTAAAGACATTGTTTGTCTTTGTAAAAGTAATTTTAATCATAAACCTTAAAGGGAATAGTTTACAATTTATGCCTGTTTACTGTGTAACCCAATAAGAATTATGTGCTCCATAAAAAGTGAAATAAACTGTGTTGTAAGTTTTATTATATCACAACAGTAAATTCTGTTCATATATTTACTTACTGCTCAGGAATCATAAATCATCTGCTCACAACCTGAAATAATAACAATGATGATGATAAGTAGCACATAGTTAATAAAATTATTCATCTTTACCTTGAACAAACCACAGTCCCACTGACGATTGTAAACCTTCACCATTTTGTTCAATTGAAGAAAAGTTACAGCATTTTTCTTGCAAACACAGACTGTATCTTGCATAGTAATTGGTTTAATTTATCAAGTTAACAGAAAATATATAGAAGCAAAATAAATATATTCAAAACTCAAGTTGATGACTTTCATTCAGATCCTTATTTGGTGTAATCAAAGGAAGGACTTTCATTTATTACATATTGGATATTATCTAGGACCACTTCTTTGCTCAGTTTTAGAGATACTACCAACCTTTCATTTTTTTCCTATTGCCACATCTGGATGATATATAGAATACAGTCCAAATGGTGCACCCTGTAGAATGAAATTGGTAGTACTGAGTCCAAACCTCTCATCTAATAGATGTCAAAACTCAGACCCAGAGAGAGAAAGTTCTCTGCCCTAACAGATTCTTAAGTCTGGCCTTTGACATAGAAGTAAATCCCATGAGTAATTGGTGTTGGCAAGTCATCCATGCCATTGTTTCTGGAATTTTAAACATATCTTATACCTGTGTTCAAGGCTTGAGCCATCTAGAATCCAGTTGCTTTAAGCCTTCAATCATTGATTTATTCAGTGTTCTCAAAATAAAGGGAGTGGTTTTCGGTAGGGTAACTTGGTGAGATCTCCCAAGTTTTAGTAGAGGGTACAAGAGGTAACATGTAGCTATATGAGATCATAGAGGGAGGTGGTAGTAAGAGTTCAAACAGGAATCTGATGTATTAAATGTATGCATTAAATGTATGCAACATAAAGTCAGGGTTGCTGTTAATCTCACTTCTAATAGTTCTCATTGGAGTTATTATATCTATTCCTATAATTTAAGTATTTTCTTTTCTTTTCCATTTTATAAAACCTGAAATAACTATCCTGAGCAAATCTTCAGCCTAATCTAACAATTATTTAATTGCCTTGTATAGACACTAGCTAGTAAACAGTAATCTGACAAAAAATGTAGATATCCAGAATTATGACAAATTTAATGCAAAATAAGACTGGAAAATATGACTTAGGAAAAGCAGAACTGGATTAGAAAGTTTTTAAAAACATCACTAATTTAACTGAGACTATAAACTAGACATTTTATTAACAATTAGAATTTTTTCTCTTATTTTTGTTGTTCATAAGAACAAAACAAAACTCAATTTCTAGCTATATACATATACAAAAATAAAAAACATATTTCCTAGCTTCCATTGCAACTAGGTTTTGTCATGTGACTATATTCTGGCCAGTGAAATGTAAGTGGAAGAACTGAGTTTCAGCTTCTTAAGAAATGCCCTCAATAGACAGCTGATGTGTGTTCTTTGCATATTATTTACTACCACTACTACTACTACTACTACTACTACTACTACTAGTGCCATTTCTTCCTTCTGCTGGCTGGAAAGTAGATTTGTTAGCTGGAGCCTAGCAATGTCCATCACAGGTTATATATGTAAGAACAATGAATTGAAACTCACCTGAATCTCTGACATCTTTGAAGGGCCATATAACATCCCTAAATCTTCTGTCTCAAAATATTTTTTCATGTGATAAACATAAATTTTTTTACCTGAAACTAAACATAATCCCAACATAATTTTTTTTACCTGAAACTAAACATAATCCCAACATAATTCCAACTGATATCCCTTCAATTTAGAAATGTCAAACAAGAATTAAACAAGAAATGAAAATACCCATTTGGTTGTAAAATCAATGCTAGAGACAGTATTTATAGTAAGGTTATTTGTGAGTACAAAATCTATATAATTTCTTTAGAACATGATATCTCCTGGTTAATATCAGGAATAGTTAGAAATTAAAGATAGTCCAAAAGCAAAAAAATAAAAAAGAAAAGACCGATTAACTAGATTCTTTTAGGAATGAATCAATCATTCAGGTCTTAATCAATACTAATTATAGAATATTTTCTGCTTTGGGTAATAAAGAAATAAGCCAAGATTGATTTCCAGGTTTTATCCTTGGTTGACAAAATGAATTGTGTTGGTGTTATCTGTGCAAGTAATAAGATAAAAAAGCAATCCATTATTCATGCTTTAGAGTATGAGTTCCTCAGCTCTTTCACCCCTCTTTTATGATATCTTCTCTAACTAACCCAGAGAATATGTTATGTTGTTCTAAAGTCCAAATGAACTATTAACAATCAGATTGTGAAATCTAATTGGCCCCACTTCTCCTTATGTCACTGGAAGCCTGTATTCAATAAATATTTAATTCTCACATTTGTTATCTTCAAGATATTTCCTCAGCTGTTTTTTCAAAGTATTTGATATTTATTTGCATTTATGTTCACTATTTAACTGTGTCTCTAAATATGTTAAAAATGTTTTTAAACACAAAAATAGTTTACAAAAAATAAAATAAAATCTGAATATATTATTAATAAATCACTTATATTACTTTTATCAAATGTTATTGTGTATTGCAGTGTATATGCCTTATCCATCTAAATGTATTATAATCTTCTAAAATACTTTATTTCTTTACATCTCACAAAATATAAAATAAACACTAAACAAAAGTTTAACACGTAATTAGTAAAGAAACACAGATGATATGGATGAAAATATTTGCAATATTAATAAGAAACTCATACATCTTAATATCAAAAAATTAGATACGATTTTAAAATGGCCAGAGAACCTGGATAGAAATTTTTCAAAGAAGACATACAAATGGCCAACAGGTACAGGAAAAGGTGCTCAACATCACTAACTAATCATCTAAAACAAAATCCCAATAAGATGTTATCTCAAAACTGGTAGAATGGCAATTATCAAAAAGACAACAAATAAAAGGTGTTGGCAAGAATGTGGAGAAAAGAGAAATATTGTAGAAATGTAAATTAGTTCAGCCACTATGGAGGTTCCTCAAAAAATTAAAAAATTAGCAATTCTACTTCTGGTAATTATCCAAAGAAAACAAAATCACAATCTCATATTTGTATTCCCATGTTCATTGCAGAATTGTTTACAATAGCCCAGACATGGAAACAATCTAAGTGTCCAATGATAGATGAATGAAAAAAGAAAATGTTATATAAATACACTCACAATGGAATTTAATTCAGCCATAAAAAGCAATTCTACCAATTGCAACAACATAGATGGGCCTTGAAAGGTATGATAAGTGAAATAAATCATACAGAGAAAGACAACATAACATATGCATGATCTCACATATGCATGATCTCACATATATTATCTTAAAAGAGCCTAACTTATAGAAATAGAGAGTAGAAAATTGGTTGCCACAGGCTAGGGATTAGGGCAAATGAGAAGATGTTGGTCAAAAAGTACAAACTTCCAGTTACAAGATGATTAAGTTCTGGTGATCTAATATACAAATGGTGACTACAGTTAACAATACTGTATTATGTACTTAATTTGCTGAGAGTAGATCTTAAAAATTCTCACCACAAAAAAATAAATCTACAATGTTTCTCCCCATGTTAATCTCGTTTAGCTTCCCTTTACATTTAGAACATAATCTAAACTCTCTAAGTGGCCTGTGATGCACTGAATAATCTGGATCTTGCTTCTTCCCTACTGTCTCTTTTTCACTTGGTCACTATATTCCAGCCATATTGATCTCTTTTGCAGTCCCTGATGACACAAAGTCTTTTCTTGCCTTTAGATTATTGTGCTTGCTGTTTCCTCTGCCTGAAATTCTGTTTACTTCTTGCTGGCACCTTCTCTGTTCACAAGTCATATCCCCAGTGAGTCCTTCCCTTTATCTAAATTAGTGTTCCCTTGTTTCCCATCCAGTTACTACCTACAGCATGACGGTTTCCTTCTTAATGGTTTTTACAATTTGTGTCTACTTAATTTTTTATCTCCTTTCGCTAAAAATGCTCCATGATGGCAGCAAAATTGTTTTTTACACCATTATGTCCCCAGCACTTACAAAATTGTGGCAATAGTAAGTGCTTAATAAACATTTAATGAGGGACAAATAAAGAAAAGGATTTACAGTTTCCAATCTCTCATGTAAGGAGCTTGGAAATTATCACTTTATTTTAACAGCAGATTAAAATATCAACAACTGTTCTTGGGTCCATAAGAATCCCAGGACCTGTAGAGGACACAGAGCAAACTGCTGTCCCCAAGATTTAAGAGACAGACAAGTGAATACAGGGAGTCATGACTTACCAAAGCAGAGACTTATGAGCAGAAACTGCTGTGAAAACCAATGTGTACATAGGAAAACCTAAGCTACAATTTACAAAGTTCATGTGGACAAGTCTGAGGGTTATAAACTCCAGAGAGATAAGGGCCCCCACAATATCGTGAAATTCACCTCCAGGAGCTTGACAAGTTTTCCACAGAAGGTAGCAATGAAAAATCCTTTTGTACTTCTGGCAGATAGTGGGAAAGGGAGGTATTCTGAAGTACCACAAATAACTCTGTTCTTCTAAACAAAGCCTGCCCTCAGGACAAACTAATTAACTACAGCCTAAATTGTCAACTTATTATCAGAGCCCAGCTGATCTGGGGGAAGGGAAATACTCAACTCCAATCATCTTTAGCCATCTTGTCCCACCTAAGGGGTTAAAAGAAAACCTGAGAAACACTGTGAAGTTCAGAGTCATAGGCTTCATAAAAGACTGAGACCAAATCAACAGATAAATGTAACGCTTTCCCTCTTCTCACATATCACCACCACATTACTAAAGTCTCATTTATAACAGTTATTTTTATCTGATATATTACATCAGGCTACAAAAAAAAAAATGCAAAGCATACTAAAAGGCAAAACAAATTTTTAAAAAATTAAAGAGACAGAACAAACATCAGTCAAGCATGACAGACATATATCTTAGGAATTATGAGATCAGGAATTTGAAATAATTACAATTAATATGCTAAGAACTCTAATGGATAAAGTAGGCAGCATGTAAGAATAGAGAAGTAATTTAAGCAGAGAGATAGAAATCCAAAGAAAGAACCAAAAATAAATGTTAGAGATCAAAAACACTGCAACAGAAATGAAGAATGCCTTTGATAGGCTTATTAGTAGATTGGACACAGCTGAGAAAAGAATCTCTGAGCCTGAGGATATAGAAATTTCAAATACTGAAAAGCGAAGAGAATAAAAACTGAAAAAAAAAGAAACAGAACAAAATGTAACATACACATAATGGGAATATCAGAAGGAGAAGAAAGAGAGAAATAAATGGAAACAAATATTTGAAACAATAATGACTAAAAATTTCAGTCATTATAAGGGGCTTCCACAATACTGTCAAATTAGTGTCAGACATGAAGCCACAGGCCAGGTGGCTCAGAGAATGAAGCAAGATACATGATGAAAAACTATACCTAGACATATAATTTTCAAATAAAAGATAAACAAAAAATTTCTTAAGAAAACCAGAGGAAAAAAGACAACTTACTATAGGGAATCAAAGATAAAAATTATATCTGATTTATCAGAAATCATGCAAGCAAGAAGAGAGTGAAATACTTAAAATGTTGAGAGGGGGGAAAAAACTTTAATGCTGTATTCTATGAAATTATCCTTCAAAAATAAATGAGAAATAAAGACTTTTTAGACAAAGAAAAATTAAGAAGACATGTTGCCAGTAGGTTTGCCTTGCAAAGAAATGTTAAGGTAAGTTCTTTAAAAAGAAAGAAAATGATATGTCAGAAACTTGGATGTCCTCTCTGATCACTCTTTTTCTAATTATATTGGAAATCCTAGATAATATAATTAGACAAGAAAAGAAATTAAAAGGATATGTAGATATATCTTTTCTTGCATGTTTATGGAAAAGATATAAAACTATCTTTGTTCATAGATGACATCATTTCTTATGCAGAAAAATCATAAGAATTGACTAAAAAAACCCTGAAATTAATAAAAAGTTACAGCAGTTTTTAGGATACAAAATTAAAAAACAAAGGTCAATCACTTTACTACATGCCATCAATAAACAAGTAGATTTAAAATTTTTTTAAACAATACCATTTACATTAGCATTTCCAAAAATAAAATATTTGGGTGTAAGTCAAAAAATATGTGTGTGTGTGTGTGTGTGTGTGTGTGCGCGCGCGTGTGTGAGAGAGAGAGAGAGTCAGCTCTATAACACTTACTTTGGGGGATACTGTCTTGTCGAGAACTCCTTTTAGCCCTTTGATAAGTAAACATCCTTGTATGAAATCCAAGGGTGCACCCACCTTACACAAAATCTTGTAGAGCAAACTGGGCTACAGGAAAGGCTCAGGGCATTTGTTCTGAAAGACACCATAAGTCAGTGGAAGGTTTGTTAAAGTCAAAACCAGCAGAAGAGGTAGATGTGGTAGCCTTGAGAGAAAATACTCTAGAAATAATTGAAAAAAGTAGGTCAAGATCTGCCAGAGCCAGAACCTGTGAGTAGTCTTAATTTTCTTTTGTGTTCCTCTACATATCCAGGGGCCTCAGATCATACTTAAAGATTAGCCAGGCCTCTCAAGTAATGTGTGGCCCCATTTTCTGGCTGAGGCAAGAGCCTACCAAATTTATACCCACAGAGCTGGGGCCTGTCCAACAGCAGTATTTTTTACACTTTTGTTGTCCTATCTTGCTCAATTCTCTTTAATTTACAATTCCATGCATGTAAAGGTCAGCAAACTGCCACCAGCACCTGCTTTTGCACTGCAAAAAAGAGAATGACTTTTTACAGTCTTAAATACAATAAGCAAAACAAGGACTAATAAAATTTTAGTGTTCATAAATGAAATTTTATTAAAACACAGCCATGCCCATCAATTTATGATTATCTATACCTGCTTTTGTGCCACAATAGCAGAATTGAGTAGGTGAGACAGACACATAATGCCCAATAACTTAAGATATTGACCATCAAGCTCATTACAAAGTTTTCCAGCTTCTGCTGTAGACTTACTATTTTCCATGAACTTTTCATTTCACAAATCCCCTGCCTTGTCCACCTGCTCTGACCTTTTCTGAACCTTGAATTCCTGTCTCCTCTCATAGGCTTTTTTAAGATCCTTTGGTCTTGACAACTCATCTTGTATCCACAACCGCTGATAGCCAAACTGCATTACAATACAACACCATTAAAAATAAACCTGCCTTATTCAATTACCATTTGTTTTGCTGAGGGAAAAATAAAATTGTCACTTCTGCCTCCTGGTTCTTTTTGGCTTAATGAACACATTAGAAGCTAATGAAGATAATCAGGGTACAATCACATGATATGGTGCCTTTATTTGCTCATGCAAATTTGTCACAATTGTTTTTTTCCACACCTTGAGAGATGGAGCATTTCTTTGAAGGGTAGTCCAGCATCAAAGCAACTGGTTCTGAGAGCTGAAAGAGAAGGAAATGAGAAACACCTTCCAAATCTGTCTTCTTGATGCTTAGAAAGATTTACTTTTCTATGGAGAATCAAAAGATAAATTATCATAATAAAAATTAATTATTTCTAAAGATTTACTATGTTCCAGCTAATATGTTTAGCATTGATTGTCGTTGCCACACCTAATCAATGAAATTTCTCCGCAAAGTAGGCATTGTGCTTATTTTACAGGTGTAAAGCCAGTGCAAGATAGGGCCACACAGATACTAAATAGAAAACCTAGTGATACAGGACATCACTTGTAAATTCTTAATCTTTTAGCAGGAAATAAAATGAGACATCTCTTGCAGAGTTAATCTTTTTAGTAAATGTAGTTAAGATTATTTCCTCGTTGTTTTTTTTTTGGTTTTTTTTTTTTTAAAAAAAGGCTCTCTCCCTCAAACCCCAATAATTGTCCAAAACTGGTGACTCAGATCCTCTGGTTATTGATAAGAGTCATCAGCCCATTGTTAGTAGAAATGGTATTAAGTCAAGCTGGGCTCTGAGAGTCTAAGAGGGAGGGGACTTTAGGCCAAACCTCTTTTTTTTCTCTTTAAGAAACATATTAACCATGCCTATTTCCCTTTACTCACTTAATAGGCAAATCAGTAATAGAAATTAATAGATATGTGATTTAAATAATAAGTTTGTATCTTCTTTTTTCTCCTTAGGGACTGAGGTGGCACTTCAGCAGGAAACCCAAGACCCCACTCGGATTGAGGCAGAAAGGGAAAGAGCTCCATGAAGCCCCTGTAGGCAAGGACTATGGCCATTCTCAGCAGAAAGCAGATACAGAAGAAGAGACCTCCCTTCCCTCAACATCCATACCAATAATAAGAGGTTCATGGCTCTTTGAAAAGAGTTAGGCATGAAAGTTAGTTACAGGGTTTCGGGTCTGCCTGCAAAGATACTGAGGTCATCCTATCCTAGAAGGAGTTCACCCTAATCCACCCACAATTAAGCAAGCCAGAAGGCATTTATTTTTAACTCACACAAAAAACTAGTAGGCTGAGAATTGGGTAGCAGTTTAAGCCAGTCACTAGCACCTGTGCAATGAAGAGCCCAACAACCTTCAACTCACCTGAGCCTCACTATATCATCATTATAATATGATGCATATGCCCAGAAGTTCATTAATATCATTATAACAGACTGAATTCTGGGGAAATATATATGAAAAACGCAAAATGATGAGTCACTGAGTCCTGTCAATCTTAGTTGCCAATCAAGGAAAACTACTCCTCTAAGAAAAGTAAACAACTCACAGCAAATAGGACTAAAAACCCCATAGGCTTTATTACTAGGCCTTTGAGCCACACTTTTCTTGCTTCCACATCTGGAAGTGTACTTTCCCTTCTAATAAAACTTTTCTTTTCTACTGTATTTTAGTGTCTTGCTCAATTCTTTGTTCAAGACACCAAGAACCTGGACAATGCACTGAGAGAGGATCTCCACTCTCCAGTAAAATTAGGATTAGGACTCATGTCTCCTGACATTACAGCCTGTATCAGTGATCACAAAACTGCACTGACTCCTCAACTCTATTTAGAATTTGATTAAGACAAGTAGAAATGTGTTCTGCAAATCCTAAAAAAAAAAAAAGGAATAAAGAGGAACAATGAGTAAAGTGGGAGCTTATGTTCTAGGTTCTGTGAAAAGAAAATTTTACAGATACTATTCACTACATGGTAAAATGCAATAGAAAATTAGCCTATCCAAATGAGAATCATCCCTCAAGTGTGTGAAAGACGTTATCCTTAGCTGCTCTGCAAAGACCATAAGATTCCATGTGTATAACCATGGCCTATCAGATAGGTACAATTAGAAGGCTTGTCAGGGTCCTAGCGACCATCTAGTCCAGCCCATTCCTTTTAAAGAAGTGGATATTGAGTCCCAAAACAGGACAATGACAGGCATGGTGTCATAAAACTGCTTGATGGTAGCAGGTGCCAGATTGAGTGGCAATTTCATTACACTACAGACCATGACAAAGTGACAAAAACACGGACTTTACATGCAGACAGACCAGGGTGAGCAACCCCTGGGGAGCTGGCCTGACAGCTGGTCGTCAGCAGTTCTGATGACACCCAATGTACCTCCAGGAGTGCAGAGAACTTGTCCCTTCTAACTGACACCTTAACTCAAGTTAGTTCACCATATTCAACTAAAGATAATTGTTGCTAGCACAAGGCTTTATATTCTGCAAAGAACCTTCAACAAATTATTATGTACATCTAACAAAGAAGGAAGTCTAAGTGGAGAAAAATGAAGAAATTAGATCTAGTTCATTCAATATGGCAATGCTCTTTCTCCCACCTGGAAATAACTCCCAAGAAAAGAAACACCATCATGAATCCTCGTGGTTCCTCCAGAGAAGCATGCTCTTTTCTTCCACAGAGATTTCACATACCACAAATAATGTTTTTGTGTCACAATGGCAGAGCTGAGTATGTGTGACAGAGAAACATAATATTAAGCAACCTGAAACATTTATCACCCAACCTATTACACACAAAGTCTCTCATGGACTTAACATTTGTTCATGAGTTGATATCATTTCAAATTCCTTATGAACAAACCTGCCAATTTCCCAAATCAACTTGAAGTGGATACTATTGCATTTTCATTAGCAAAGTTTATAAAAGTTCTTAAGAACAAAAAAAAATTCTTACTGTACTTATTCATTTAGCAAACATGATTGCATTTCTAAAATTTACAAGAAATTTTACTTAGATTTTGAGAAATCCTCACAAGAACACTCTGAGATGAGTATCATTATCTTCATTCTGCACATAGGTAAACTGAGGCTCTTCAATGATTAAAAAACTAACCAAATGTCACAGTAAGTGGCAAAGTCAGAATTCAAATAGTTCACCCAACATGACACTGCTTCTTTCTCTTAATAAGTATCATTAAATCCTCATGGCAAGGCAACAAAATTATTAGTCAGGTAGAATGATTCCCATTTCACCAATGAGAAAACTAAAACTCAGAGAGCCAAAACCACTTGCTCAGGCCACATAGTTAGTAAACTGGAGTGGGGGTTTCAGATTTGGGTTTTCTGATAAATTTCTGGAACTCTTTGTGTTTTATCAAATGCCCCCTGACATTTTCATATCTACTAATAAAGCAAATAATATTTCCTTAGGAAATGATTGCAAGGGAGATAGGGATATATTTCTGAGATTCCATTATCCTTTGTATCTAAATTATGTACATATTATTTATGATTAGGATGAAGATAAGTGGGAAGATTTCTGCCATGGGGAATATAACAACTATCCCAATTGGAGTTCTTCAATTTTAAGGTCTCTCTGGAGATATAGTCTGTATTCTAGGCCCATAAAAACCATTCTTGCTTCTCATATAATAATCCTAATACCTTTATAATAATATTTCTTTTTTATTTCTCTGCAAATGGAAATGCATTGCTCAAAAGACCATTTTTATTTACCTCGTGAATCATATATGAGAAAAACATAACCAATTTGAAAGAGCACAGTATTTTCTTAGGGTCTCTCACTGAGGGGATTTTATGATGCATCAGACATGAGAGCAAAGGAAACACAGAAGGACCCACTGATGCACCAAATCTCATTTTGAGAAGCCTGTTTCAGTGGAAGACTGCAAACAAGCCATTATTTTGTCAGTTGAAAAAAGCCCTAATTAAAAATTAAAATTATCAGTACGATTTATATTTTGCAGTGTTAATTCCATCATAATAGTGATTTCTTATTCCCTCTAAACCAGAACACAATGACCTTGCAAGTGATAAGCTTCATTAAACATTTGATTGTCCATTTTATTTGATAGATCAGTTCCTGTTTTTAATGTTTTTAATGTTTTCAAAATACCATTTTAAAACATTTCACCAAGAGAGAATTGTGTCCCTTCTATCAAATGGCATTCAATTTAAAAAAAAAAAAGTACATATTTAGGGGCATCTAATTATGGCTAATTTAAAATTTCTTTTCTGCCAACTGGACTTTCTAATTTTCTATCATTCAACTTTCTTCAACATTCTCTTACATACACATTCATTCATAGCATAAAGCAATAAAAACACTAAAATAAATAAAACAAAATAATAATTTTTTATAATGTCAAGAAATTTTTGGAGGCTGGGATGGAAAGAGCCATGATTGAAGGGAGACTATGGAACTAAATGGCGGAGAGAGTGAAGTTATTACCAGAGATTGGGGATCCTCTTCTGGCGAGTTGTCCAGGTTCTTAATTCTCAAACAAAGAATTGAGCAAGACACCAAAATACAGCAGAAAAAAGCTTTATTAGAAGTAATAGTACACTTCCAGATGTGGAAGCTGGCCGGAGCAAGAAAACACACACACACACACACACACACACACACACACACACACACCACACACACACACACACACACACACACACACACACACACACACACACACACAAGAAAATGAGAAAGAAACCAAATAGCACACTACAAAATATCAATTAAACATAAAGGAAATCACTAATAAAGGGAATATAGAACCAAAAAAGGTAAAATATAAATTAAAAAATAAACAGAAAAAAAATGACAGCAGGAATTTCCTCATTAATAAGTACTTTAAATGTCAATGAGTTAAACTCTCCAATGAAAAGGCAGGTATTGGCAGAATCAGTAGAGAAACATGATCCAATGACAGGCTCTTTTACAAGAGGTTCACTTTAGATTAAAGAGTCAAATAGGTACAAAGTGAAAATTAAAAATGTTATTCTATGCAAATAATAACCAAAAAGAACTGACTTGTGTATACTAATATCAGACAAATGAACTTTATGTCAAAAACTGTTATAAAGTACAAAGGATATATGTTTTAATAGTCAATTTAATGTAGGGAAGAGGCATGAGAACTGGATGTTAATTCAAACTATATTTAGAGATAGCAATGTAATGTCAGACCAAGGAAACCTACAGAACAAAGAAAGATTCCTGCTGAAATTACTAACAAATCATTTATCTATACCCTGAAGAAAAAACAGAGTCTTTTAAGTCATATTCTACACAGAATAAACCCAATCATTCATTCCCAGATCATAGGAAACCTGTAGAACAAAGGCTGGAGATTATTAGCATTCTTTTAATATTGTATACTCTTGCCTTTCACACTACATACCCATATCTTTCATGCTATATACCCATATCATTAAAGAAAAATAAGTAAAGTTTTTAAACTATAATTCATAAAAACTAAGAAGGAAATATAAACCGAATTCCCCAAACACTTGGTGTCTTTCTCTTTGTCTCTCTGTCCCACTCAGTGCCTCTCAGCTCTCTCATTTTCTTTTTTGAAAGGAGATCACACTCTGTCTGTGGAGTGTTATTCCTTTTCTGATAAACTTTCATTTTGTTTCCAACCCTGGCATGCACTTGAATTCTTTTCTGCACAGAGTCAAAACCCTCACTGACTCTCTCTCAGTGCAAGATTTGAATCCCCATTAGGGTGATTTACCCTGTCCTGCATCACATTCATTAGAAAACTGTAACAATTAGAAATATACATGCACTTAATAACAAAGCCCCAAAATATATGAAGCACACACTGACAGATTAGAAGGGAGAAATAGACAGTTCTATGGTAATAGATGAACACTTCAATACCCCTCATTCAATAATGATTCAAATATCTAGAGAGAAAAATCATGAGGAAATAAAAGACTAGAATGACACTATAAGTCATCTAGACATAACAGACAAATATAAAACACTCCACCATCACCAACAAAATATACATTTTTCTCAAACTCACAGGGAACATTCTCCAGGATAGACTATGTGTTAGGTCACAAAACAAGCCTCAATAAATTTTAATGATTGAAATAGTATTTTCTGACCAAAATTAAATAAAGTTAGAAATTAATAACAAAACTAAAAAATTCACAAATATGTGCACTTTAAATAACACACCCTTAAACATTCAATGGTTTAAATTTTTAAAAAATAGAAACTATTTTGAAATAAATGAAAATATAACATACCAAACCTTAATGGCACATAGAAAGCAAGGCTAAGGGGAAAATTTATAGCTATAAACATATACATGAAAACAGACTGATCTAAAATCAATAACCCAAATTTATATACTAAAGAACTAACAAAAAAAAACAAACTAACTAAACTGAAATTCAGCAAAAATAAAAGACTAGAGCAAAGATAAATGAAATAGAGAATAAAAAACAATGAAAAGAATCAATGAAAATGAAATTTGGTTCTTTGAAAACAAACTTTTAACAAAACAGAGTAAAAAATAACAAGAGGGTATGCAAATAACTAAAATTCGAAAGAAAAGATATTAACAAAATATCAATTCTTACATTAACAAAAAGAATCATAAAATCTCATAACAACAAATTAGATGAAATAGAAAAATTTATAAAAACACATAAATTACTAAAACTGATGCAGAACAAGAGATAGAAAATCTGAATAGTCATATAACAAGAGACTGAATCAGTAATCAAATACTTGTCAACAAAGAAAATCCCAGGACACGATGTCTTCACTAGCAAATTTTACTGAACTACTAAAAAAGAATTGACACCAAATATACCCAAACTATTACAAAAGATAGAAGAAGGAACACTTCTTAACTCATTCTATAAGGCCATAGTTACCCTGATACCAGAGCCAGACAAAGACACCACAGAAAAACAAAAACTATAGACCAATATATTTTATAAATATGCAAAAATTCTTAAGAAATTACTTGCAATCTGAATGCAGCAGCATATTAGTAAGGTTATTTACCATAACTAAGTGGGAGTTATCCCAAGAATGTGTTTCAGCATAAGAAAATCTATAGAGGTAATATACCACATCATGAAAACAAAAAGAAAACCACATAATTATCTCGATTGACACACCAAAAAGTTTTGACAAAATCTAACACCCTTTTGTGATAAAATGCTCAGAAAGCTAGAAATAGGAGAAAACTTTCTCAACATAATAAAGAGCATTTATGCAAAAACTACAACTAACATCATACATAATGGCAGAAGTCTAAAAGATTCCCTCTAATATCAGGAAAAAGTCAAGAACATCTGTTTACATCATTACTATTCAAAGTTGTATGGAAAGTTCTAGGCATAGCTGTTAGGCAAGGAAAAAGTAAAAGTACAATACATCCAAACTGGAAAGAAATAAATAAAACTACCTCTATTAGCAAATGACATTCTGTATTAAGAAAATTCCAACAAATCTACCAAAATAAAACAAAACAAAACAAAAAATCCTGTTAGAGCTCATAAAAGAATTCAACAAAGTTGGTGGGTACAAGGCCAACATAACATAATTAGTTGTTTCTGTACATCAGCAATGAACAACCTAAAATGAAATTAAGAAAACTACCCCATTTATATTAACATCAAAAATAATAGAAGATGAATAATTTAACCAAGGAAGTACAAATAATTCTACATTGAAAACCCCTAAACATTACTGAAAGAAATTAAAGATCTAAATAAATGGAAAGGCATCCTTTGTCCATAAGTTGTAAGACTTAATATTTTATGTTGGTGGTACTACTCAAGGTGATCTACAAATTCAGTTTAATACCTGTAAAAATTCCAATAATCTTTTATGCATAAATGGAAAAGCTAATTCTCAATTACAAGGGGTCCTGAAGAGTCAAAACAATATTAAAAAGAAGAAAGTTGAAGGATTCACATTTTTCTATTTCAAAACTTATTACAAAGCTACAGTAATCAAAATAGTGTGGTACTGGCAAAAGGATAGACATATAGTCCAATAGAGTAGGAGTGAGAATTCAGAAATGAACCCCTTTTTCTATGGCTAATTTATTTTCAACAAGGGTAAGTCAAGAATGTCCAATGGGGAGGTAATAAGCAACAGATGCTACTAGAACAGCTGGAAATATAGGCACAAAATAATGAAGTTGGAAGAGTACTTCAAACCATATACAAAAATTAACTCAAAATAGATCAAAGACCTAAATACAAATGTTCAAACTATCAAACTTTTATAATAAAACATAGGGTAAATTTTCATGACCTAGGATTTGGCAATGGCTTCTTAGGACTTCAAAAGCACAAACAACAAAATAACTGAGATAAATTGGATCTCATTTAAATTTTTAAAAACTTTTGTTTTTAATGAAAGTTATCAAGACTATTCAAAGAAAACCTACTGAATGAGAGAAAATATTTGCAAGTTATATATCTGATGAGTCTTATATCCAAAATACATTTTTAAAAACTCTTATAACTCAACAAATAAAAAACAGCCTAATTTTTAAAATGAGCAAATTGAATAGATATTTCTCCAAACAACATATTCAAATGGTCAACAAGCACATGAAAAGAAGTTCAACATCATTAGTCATTAGGAAGACACAAATTAAAACCACAAGGAGGTACTTCTTCACACCCACTAGGATGGTTATTAAAAAAAAAAGAAAAGAAAAAAGAAAGAAAGAAAAAAAATCAAGAAAGAAAGAAAGAGAAAGAAAGAAAGAAAGAAAGAAAGAAAGAAAGAAAGAAAGAAAGAAAGAGAGAGAGAGAGAGAGAGAGAGAGAAAGAAAGAAAGAAAGAAAGAAAGAAAGAAAGAAAGAAAGAAAGAAAGAAAGAAAGAAAGAAAGAAAGAAAGAAAGAAAGAAAGAAAGAAAGAAAGAAAGAAAGAAAGAAAGAAAGGAAGGAAGGAA